>JAIPRM010010476.1:0-13735 GCA_025469315.1 Stegophylla sp. TES_Ste_2020
TACCATTTTGGAGTTGATAGGTTAACAGGGGGGCCAGCCCCCCCAACAGTAATATCTATTTTGCGGTGAAAATAATTGGTTGCAAATTCTAAAAACTTGGTTGCAAATAGTTGCAAATCAGTTGCAAAATTTTGGTACCATTTTGGAGTTGATAGGTCAACAGGGGGAGCTAGCCCCCCCCAGTAATATCTATTTTGCGGTGAAAATAATTGGTTGCAAATTCTAAAAACTTGGTTGCAAATAGTTGCAAAATTTTGGTACCATTTTGGAGTTGATAGGTCAACAGGGGGGGGCTAGCCACCCCACCAGTAATATCAATTTTACGGTGAAAATAATTGGTTACAAATTCTAAAAACTTGGTTGCAAATAGTTGCAAATCAGTTGCAAAATTTTGGTACCATTTTGGAGTTGATAGGTCAACATGGGGGGCTGCGTGAAGTTGGTCCCTCTAACAGTTAAATGTATTTTCCGGCGAAAATAATTGGTTGCAAATTCTAAAAACTTGGTTGCAAATAGTTGCAAATCAGTTGCAAAATTTTGGTACCATTTTGGAGTTGATAGGTTAACAGGGGGGCCAGCCCCCCCAACAGTAATATCTATTTTGCGGTGAAAATAATTGGTTGCAAATTCTAAAAACTTGGTTGCAAATAGTTGCAAATCAGTTGCAATATTTTGGTACCATTTTGGAGTTGATAGGTCAACATGGGGGGGCTGCGTGAAGTTGGTCCCCCTAACAGTTAAATGTATTTTCCGGCGAAAATAATTGGTTGCAAATTTTAAAAAATTGGTTGCAAATAGTTGCATATTAGTTGCAAAATATTGGTTCTGGTTTGAAGTTGATATGACAATGTGGGGGGGGTCAACTTCACGCACATTCGCCAGATTTCAATTATAATACCAATTGAGTCCATATTTTTATACTGAGTCTCGGACAACGTTTGAGAAAAAAAAACATTTTCCTTCCCATTTTAACAGACTTAGGATTGTCTGTAAAAATACATGTTTGGTTAGAAATGTTTTTTTTCCTGTTTATTTTGAATAATAATAATAAATCAAATAATATTTATTAAACATTTTCAAAATTTGTCAAATTTCCCAAAAATAATTGGCATGCGATTTGTTAATAAAATAGAATAGTCTACAATAGTATACAATGGAAATTATTATCAAGTTCAAGTCATAATAAAGATAGCAAGTATAACATGATATTAAAGTATTAAACGATACGATTACGAATTATTTTATTATTTTTAGTTTATTAAAATTAAAATAAATTTTATAATAAATTAGTTAAAATCAATCTATTTCAAAACGAATTGGACGGGAAAACGGTGACGGGTATGTGACACGCCACTACGTAAAATCGATTACCCGGGGAATATGCTGCCAACGCAAGTAGACTAACACATTTGTGTTTTACGCAGCCGCCGCTGCCAGTAGTATATGAAGTGTATATACCCGACTACAAGTGGTGGGCTGCGGTGATGACGATGGTTGTTCGGTGGAGGGAGGGGGTTGAAGAGTAGCTGTGGCAGCGGTGGCAGCGGTGACCTGGTCGCGTTGTAGCGCAAGTCGCTGGTGGTGCAAGCGGCGGCTGTGTGTTTTGCTGTGTGGTAGGCAGATTAGGCGACGGTGGTGCGATGGTGCGTGTCGTGCTCGTGCAGCGCTCTTGTAGTAGGTCAGCAGGTGGCTGTGGAAGCGTGGATTGGTGGCGTGTGTGTGTGCAATCAGTGGTGGTGGGGTATCCGCAGCAGGTTGAATAGACGGGGGGAAGGGCTGGGCCGGCGATCGTGCACCCTGACAATTTTACTACCCCACCACTACCGACGTAGTCCGTCATCTCTTTGGCGGCCGCCGATGTTGCACACACACGCTCCGTCGCTCACCAGCTCCACAGCCACTGCTGACCTACTTACACTAGCGCTGCACGCGCACGACACGCGGCGGGTGCAAGCGTCTCGCCCGCTCGACGACGCCGCACGTAACTCCCAAGCGTTCACCACCACACCCCCGTCCCGTAGGCGGCTTACCACGCAGCAAACCACCCCACGGCCGCTTGCACTATTATGCGACAGGCTCACCGCCACCGCCACCGCCGCCGTCGTAGTTACCTACCTGCACCTCTCTTGTACACCTCCCTAGGTAGTAACAACCCACGTTTAGACCGGTGCGCGTATTATGCTGTCGACCACCCTTCCGTTCATCCCACCCATCCGCCTCTGCCAAAGCTACCAGACATCAACGTATATTAGTATTGCGTCGTTTGTATATAATAAAGTTAGCAAATCGATCGCCCGTTGCCACCTCACTCCCCGCCACGCCAGACCATCCGTCACCACGGCAACGACGATGGTTGACGGATTTATTACGAAGCCCGGGTCACTTGTAGCCGCCGCCGCCGTCGCCGCGCCGAAGGCTTTATTTTTTATTATTATTATTATATATTGTAATAGCGTACGAAATAGAGCGCGTAACTCGGGTTACTCTGGGAGGGGGGGAAGGAGGAGACATCGGTTGCAGCGGCCACAGTGTCTGCGTGTGTTGAAGGGATCCGTTGGGGGCGGGGGAAGGGACGTCGGTGGCAGCAGCCACGGAGTCTGCGTGTAGCGATGGGATTATTCAGCAGCGGGCCGGGGGGAGGGGTTGGGTCGATACAGGTCGCGCGACCGTCGCCCGGGAATCTCGTAAAATACATAAGGTAGTCACTGCACTAACTCGCTCACTCGATCGTCGCGCTCCAGTCCATACGGCTGTCGGACGCCTCAGAAGACACGATAATCGCCCGTCTTGTTTAGTGTGCGCGAAAGTGACATATTTTATTATTGCGAGTGTTCATCGTTTGCGAGTGTCATCGTGATCCGCGTGAACGCGAACGATTCTCGTGCAAAACCCGCGCGTTCACAAGTAACGTGAATATTTTAAGCGAAATTTGCGAGTAGAGTGTAACAGAGTAAGACGCCCGGACGTCAGTTATTGTCGCTCGTAATTTTTCCGTTATTATATACGTATCTCTTGTAATACGTAAAGACGCGTACAAAAAAAAACTAAACTATATATTATAAAAACTAAACTCGTGTCCGCGACGTGTTAGCAACAAGTACCCGCGGCAGACGAAGAGGAACGAGCGAGAGTAAAGGAGGAAGAGGAGAAGAAAAACAGCAGTAAGTATACTTTAGATACTTTTTGATATTAACATAAATTATTGTATTATTGTTATTTTTATTTATTGTGATAAGAAAACGATTAACAAACGTTATGCACATACATTGTCGAATGTCTCAGAGAGCACAAATAAAAAAACGGTTATATGTTGCGTTGCACGAATAGTTAAATGTAATGGAGGGAAGGGAATACGGATAAATATGTGCCGTTGTCGATGATGATTCTACGACAATTCCTCGCGGATACGGGATATTTGCTCGCTGAGACATATCCCCGCTTGACAAATTTTCGCGCGATATTTCCTCGTCGCCGACTTTTCTCTGTGAGAACGTATTTTTTCTTCACACTAACCAGGCATAAGGCTGGATAGTACGTAAAATATTGTCACCTTACGCAACATTACTGTGACGCTACACCACTCTACCCACCCGGTTACACCTAGTGGCGCTACACCTCCCTGCCCAACCGACACCACCCAGTAGCACTACACCTCCCTGCCAATCCGGCATCACCCCGTAGCGCTACACCTCCCTGCCCACCCGGCACCACCCAGTGGTATACACCTCCCTGCCAACCTTGAACCACATCCCCAGCCACCCATGTGTTGTTTTGATAATGTGCAATGTTACGTAATTATGTTGTAATTTCGTAAACAAGGCAATTAATAGCTCTGACAGTCATATTATGGACTCGCCTCCCTCCTCCCACCCCCTCCCTCAAAACAAGTCCAAGTAGTTTGTGATATAATATCATGAGGTGTTATGTAATACAGGGCTGTTGTTGACAATACGATTAACCGCCACCACCCCCACCCAAACCAAATAATTATATAAAAAGTTCATGAAATTCTTAAATTTTTACGTATGTATGGAAGTACGATTTTGAGTAGAGATACTGGTCCAAAAGTTTCGATCAGTAACTCTCATAATATGACGGTCAAAGCTATAAATTGCCTTGTTTACGAAATTATAACATAATTACGTAACATTGCACATTATCAAAACAACACATGGGTTCGAGGGGATGTGGTTTGGAGTTGGCAGAGAGGTGTAGCGCCACTGGGTGGTGCTGGGTGGGCAAGTAGGTGTAGCATCACTGGGTGATGCTGGGTGGGTAGGAAGGTGTAGCGCCACTGTGTGGTGCTGGGTGGGCAGTGAGGTGAGAACCACTGGGTGGAGCCGGGTGGGCAGGGAGGTGTAGACCACTGGGTGGAGCCGGGTGGGCAGGGAGGTGTATACTTTTTTCAGAATAACAACGCACCGCGCTCGCGCATACAAATGATCGCTAGACTAAGTCTCGGACACCCCGGCGAACGCCAGACGTTCTTTGATTGGATGTAATTATCGGCCGATATCGTAATTACGACGCGCGACGACGTGACTCTGCTATCATAGACTCACGCATCCTGTGGAGGGGACGTATGCGCAAAGTAATACCAATATTCGTCGGCCACCCGGTGACTTCTTATTCTGAAAAGAGTATAGAACCACTGGGTGGTGCCGGGTACATCATAGCTATTATGAAATTTTGTGTTTCTAAATATTATTTTTAACTGTAATGAAAAAATAAAAATCAGATAGATAATATCTGATACAATAACGTTTATTCACATATAATAATATACGAGTACATCATTAATAGTTAAGCCGTTATATGATTCGTTTACGCGAGTCATTCGGAACAACAATATGCGTGTCATTACTACAAGACATCACGTCGTTACTTTCTCATGTAATTGGTACTAATCATTTTCCCTAATTATTATAGTTGTATATGAACAGTACATTCAATAATGTTCATTGAATATTACGGGCCGCACGAAAATTTGTTCATAATTTAAAAATAAACACACCGTGTTGTAAATCAATAAAAATGATGTTTATTATAATGAATATACACATTGTACAAATTATTTAATGATATATATGTTAAAGTTTCCGGACTTCTCCCGAGAACGAATTGTATTGAATAACGCGATTGTGAATAATCAAACAGTACGCATTAGTGTTTGCGGAGAAATTTTTTTCGGACTCGAATTCTATTCTCAAATCGATTTAAGCAAGATTCTTAAAGATTCTTCGTTCTCGGTCAGTGAATCGTCATTAGTATTATATGAATATTTTTTCAGAGCTTTGGGTAATTGGATGTAGCGTGTACGTTTAATGTTATCATATTTATCGCCAGACGGTGGTGAAAGACTGCTGCTTCCTACGTGAACGCGGCGAGCGCGGCAAACGCGGTACTGTGCGAGCGACGCGGCGATAAAAATTATTAAACATAAAGAAATAGATTGGATTGTCCATCATACGCGATAAACGCGGCCAGTGCGAACGAATTCTTTGAACTCGCTTTCGCCGCGTGGTTTGAAAATCAAATCGTTTTGTTAAGCGAGTAGACGTATCGCAGTATATAATAATTAAACTATAACAATATAATATAATATTATACATTAGATATTTAATATAGAGCTCATTATATCCGAGATACAAAAAAGAAATGTTCTCTGGAATAAATTTAATAAAAAATATAGGGACAGATTGGTATTTGAGAAAGAATGGGAAGCTGACAAGCTGTTGCCAAATAATTAATGAGAATTAATGTCATTAAAATAAATAAATACATGTTACATGAATTAGACTTATATAAGTATTGAAAGGAAACTACACATATTTTTAAGTTAATAAAACTTTAGAGAAAACGAATAGATTAAATATTACTTAAATATCACAACCATTGCACAACTCACTTCAAAACACACTGCACGTTAAAAAATAAAAAATATCGGAATATGGACATCCGCAAATTCGCGTTCGCTGCAAACAGGTAGGACACGATTGCGAGCGGCGGTGAATGCGGCCAACGCAAATTCGTCCGCACTAGCCGCAAATTCGCGTTCGCCGCGTTTACATAGGACATAACGTTATCGCTTGAATAAAATCATCAAGTGGTGTTGTCATTTTATTGTGATGCGTTCTAAGGGCCTTGCCACACTAGACGGTTACGCCGTACTGCGAGAACCCGTACGGTTCCGCTGTTTGCCAAGAACGCATATGTTTTTACGAATTATGTCATATTACCACGGTTGTGCCGTGGTTGACCGTACAGTGGTCTTCGAAACCGTTTCATGTCACGGTTTCACGTTACTGCCGTCCTGCCGTCGATAATGTAATCACATTGTTTCTAATCAGCTGCATCACACTAGAACGGTACACTTACGGTATACCAAATAGTGATATAAAAAGTTTATGAAATTCTTAAAATTTTACGTATGTTTCGATCAATAACTATTTGAAACCGAATTTGCCTCTAGATTGTACTTTAAAGAGGTCATTTTTTGAATTTCTCAATTCTTCAATTTTTTTTTTTGAAAAAACTACCCAAAATTTGACAAAAACGACTCGGAAACCATCATTTTGTGATCCGAATTTTATGAAAATTTAAACATAGATAGAAAATCGTATAAAAAAGAGTTTTATCATTTAAAAATTTTGAAAATGTAAAAAAAAAATTTTGGACATTTTTCTAACATTATTTTTTCTCATTTATTTTTTATATTATTAACTTCCTCGTTCAGAATCGTTTTATAGAAGAAATGATTTATCGTTTCTTAAAAATTCAATACACCCGTCAAGAGAATCCCACCCGTCGTGCGAAGAACATCCATCGTGCGAAGTATGTCCGGCTTTTTTTTTGTTAATTCGGTCACTGTGTCTTTTTGCTACGAGGAATTAGTTGCGAATGTTGGGATAGTCGGGAAAATATTTTCATTATTTAACGCAATAATTGAGTTTTGATAATCAAATAAATAGTTCATAAAAAATGATTTAATATTTATTAATTATTAATAGAGACTTATTACTTTTATATAAAATTGAAAGTGAAATCGAAGAAACTGAAGTACAATAAATTATAAATTATATTATTTTATTTTCGTATTATAAACGGTGGTGCATTTAAAATGGGAGGCTAGTTCCTCTTGAACAGTGTTTCCAAACTTTTTATTTAATTATTTTTTTCAATTATTCTATTCAATCTATTTTTAAATTGTCATAAAATCTGGATTAAAAAAAGATAGTTTTTAAGGCATTTTTGCCAAATTTTGGGTAGTTTCCAAATTTTGAAAAAACTGTTAAGAATTTCGTAAGGCGACCTTCAAAAAGTACCTAATTAGGTAGCTTCTGATTCAAAAAGTTGTTTATCGAAACTTTTGGAAAAATATAATTATACGAAAAAGTGTTTAGAGGGGAAGTGTCCCAAGATCTGTCCCCGCATAAAAAAAAAAAAATGGTTATTTTGGGACTCTTTCCCAAGAAAGTTTATTTTTTCAACCCCTCCCCTCCCACCACATCAAATTATTTTGTAGATATTTCAAAATAAAACGTACCTATTTTGAACAAATCGCAAAAAATAATTTCCACAAACAATCGCTAAATGTTTCACCTAACCCGTGGAAGTGTTTCCCATACTTCTTTTCGCAACGCTCCTTTTAGTATTCTGATATCTCCCACCGTCCCCCTCAAATTTTTTTTTATTTTTTTTTAATTACCATTTTCTGTGAACTTTTTAAGGCCAAACAAAGCAATCAACATCAAGACAGTAATTTCGGCCCGATAAATAATAATAAATCATATAGAATGTGTATCCCACACAACATATAAATATTTAATTAATATTTATTAACATTTTAATTTAAACATTACATATTTTATAAATATTTGAAATTGATTGATTTTATGTTTTTTAAAGTTATATAAACTTTGCAGATACTTTATCAGAACCCTCCACAAATATGTTTTTTCGTAATTAAAAAACAATTATTTATAAAATATTTATTTATATTTTAATTAATTTATCCAAATTCCATTCTGAACTTTCAATGAAAACTTACATACGAGTTAAAACTTTAAAACCTATTCAATCCCACAACACAACATGTAAAGATTAAATAAACATTGATTAAATGTTGGTAATTAAATGTAAAAAATGCAAAAATTTAATTTGTTCAACCATTGATTATAGAAAAGACAGATAATAGGGAGAGTGAGGAAAGAAGGAAGGGTTTACTCTGCATAAGATGGTAAATTTTGATAATATTTATCTATACAAATAGCATTTAATTATCGTGCGGGGTTGCTAAAACTACTCTATCTGTGACATAATTAGAAATAGTGAGCCCCTAATTTACTTAAAACTCCTCCAGATTATTAAAATTACACAGGGATAATACCATTAGAGGGGTTTAAATTTAACCCTCCCCTAAACTTTTATTCTAGTCGCGCCAATGATCTTTGATACATATCCACCCCTCGGCTTATGATAGGTAGTGTTTTAAAATTTTTTCATAAAGTTGTTCCAATTATTTCCATTGAGTGCTTTCACTAATTTTCCAAATATAAATTAATTATGAAATATTGAAGTTGGGGGTAGTAAAGAAGGCTTCAATCTACTTCGATTTGCAACGTTGTGTGGGACATAACGCAGTTTATAATTATAAAACAATGGCAGGTGCAAATTTAGGGTTGTCGTTCCATGAGAGGGTGAGAAAGAGAGGAGGAGAAGGTTATTACATAAGATAGTAAATTTTAATAATATTTATCTATACGAATAGCATATTAGAAATGGGGGGCTCGGCGGTACCTTTAAAAGGAATCATACCGTATATATCTAATTTATAAATACAGTAAACAAAACATTTATTTTAAATAATAATTAAATTAATTTTTAAATATTTATTTTTCAAGGAGTAAAAATTATTTATTAAAAATAAAAAATTAAAGTTGTATTTTATTTTGAATTTCAATACCGAGTAATTATTTATTCATAAATGTTTAATTCAAATTAATTTTAAATATTAAATGAATTTTCACTTTCAATTTAATTACCCGCGTATTTTATAATTTTGTACAACATTACGATGATGTGTCGCAGAATGAAAATTCACATTGAAATAATTATTGCCGAGACTTTTATAACACCTCTCAGTAGAGCCTGTATACTCAATTACCCCCCCCCCCATTTTGGTAGTTCTAGCGCCTTTGATTGGGCGATATCGCCAAATTCGGGAAACACTGTCTTACTCTTTTTCCATCACTAATGCAGTAAAATAAAACTTATTCACGGAGTGACAAACGAATAGAATTACGTATGATTAAAAATTAGTCCGTGTTAAGTTAAAATATTATTATTATCGCGTTAATATTTTACAATTTTGTAGATTAATAAATAATAAAAAAAAAAACCACTCGAGAAATTATTTTAAATGAATACTAGTAATAAGTTTATTCAGGAAGGCTAAAAATCTCAGTGTGGGGAGCGAAGTCAAAGAAACTCCTCTTTTTATTTTTTATTCCACTCTGAGGAAAAACATTGATTGAATAGCCGATACATTTGGTGTGTTGCAGGAACCGCCGCGCGGTGGTATAGCAGACGGGTCGTAGGTACTCCGCGAGTCCACGCATCACGACCAACTCGATAATTCGAAGAATGGCGACCGAATCGGGCCTGATGAACACCCTGGGCAACTTTCTGTTCGCAACACTTATGCCGCCGACCACGGAGTCAGCGGCCATGATTGTCGGCTACGGCAACGGCTCCAGCAAAGGGCCCACGGCCACGACGACGTCCCATGACGGCAGCGGCATCGACCACGGCGAAATGTGGTACCTGCACGGCCCGATCCAGACGGTCGCTCTCTGTTTCGCGTACATCTTGTTGATTGCAGTCGGTCTGGTCGGAAACTTGTTGGTACTGTTGGCAGTGTGGCAGTCACCGCGCATGCGCACCGTCTCCAACTTCTTCATTGCCAACTTGGCCTTGGCCGACTTACTGGTGATCGTATTCTGTATGCCCGCCACGTTATTGTCCAATATCATTGCCCGTGAGTAGCGATCAGATACTCAATAATTTATAATAATAATAATAATATTATTACGTAGAACGTTTTATCGAAGCGGTAAAATCTATAGACGCGATAACGATTCATTCGCGCCAAATCGATGTTAATATTTTGCAAACTAATCGCGAATCGGTTTTTGAAATTTGCGAATTGCATACTAGGCAACAACACGAAATTTAAGAATGGCAGGGCTAAATTCACATAGCCCCCTCAATTCGTTTGGTCCCAATGAATTTCAGATGCATACTTCTTATATGAATTTTTTTTTTTATTGGGAAAAAAATTACTGAAGTGATCAAATTATATTTGATATCTGATATTGATAAAAGGCAATCTTAAAAGAAATAAAGATTAAAAAAATATGAAATGCATAAATGAGTCAAAGAAAAATTCATTTTTTTTTTTTTTGTTTATTATACAGTAAAATTTATTTGTTTATTTTATCATTTTTGCATATTTTTAGAGCATATTTGGTAAATTTTATAGTAAATTAGGAAAAATTTTTGAGCATAAATGCATGCATGTTTTATGACTTTTAGGGCTGTGACCAGTGTTGTATATTATTTAGATAATGTTTTTTTCATCTTTTAGCTTATGCAGATAAATTAGAAATAAGTTATTTGAGATGACATATCTTAAAAAAAATAAGATGTTATCTAGATAAAATGTTGCATTAATGTTATATTCATAGTGGAGCGAAGAAATGTATTGGTTTTCCAATTTTTTTCAATTTTTTTTGTGTTCTACCCGAATGTATGTACGGAATATGGACCAATATTGCCACAGCGTTGCCACTGCGTGTAGTACCTACGCAATAAACTGTGAATATACTACGCATCGCCGTTTTAAAAATAAGTGAAGACTGATTTTATCGGTTTATTTAAAAATTTTCCTGTACGAGTATATTTAAAAAAAGCATGCAAGTGCTAAGACTTGGTATTGTAGGTAAGCAAACATATTAGCATCAGATCTAGTTATAACATACAAAAATTATTTTAAATCGTTCCAATGTTATCGTTATCTTGGGAAAGCCTAATTGCCTGTTGGATATTACACTGGGGTGTAAAGCTGCTTACACACTAGGCGATTATGACGCGCGTTTTTGAACGATTCGAACGTAGCGATTAGTCACCCAAAATTAAACATGTACTTTTATATGGGTTATTGCTCACACAAATTAGAGACGCGCGTTCGGTCGCGTCGTGACGCGCATGTTTAATTTTGAGCGTTCGATCGTTAAACAATATTTTCCTAAAATTTTTCTAATGCATTTCCGTTTTTGATTATACACTGTACGATTCGGATGCCGCGATTGCGCCGCTTTTATTTACGTTACAAATTTATAATTTGGCGCGCTTTTTATTTCTGAAAAACGCGCACAAAACGCGCTAACACGCGCTTAGTGTTAGCGCATCCGCGTTTAGAAATTACGACGTTCGAATCGTTCGGAAACGCGCGTCAGAATCGCCTAGTGTTTAAGCAGCTTAATGTTAATAAACACTATAAATACATTTATATACCTACAGCAACTGAAAAAATAGTGGTTTTCAGCATTTTATAAGCATTGTACCTTTATTTACTTGATTGGTCACACCACTCAAATCAAACATAATATGTTTATGTACAAATGGCCTGTAAAGGATTTTAGGGATTTGTATGAATATCATAATGCCGATGGTGTATACGCACTATCCGTCGGCGGTGGTCAACTGTTTAAAATTCTGAACAAAGTGAAGTGCTTATGATTTTACAATGATGTTTATTTATTTATTTCATTTTTTTTATATTTTCTTCTCTTTCTCTTAATTTTTGAGTTTCTTTTTTTTGGAAAAAACTACCCAAAATTTGACAAAAAAGACTCGGAAACCATAATTTTTTGATCCAAAATTTATGAAAATTTAAACATAGACAGGAAAGATTTTGGTGCAAGAAAATTTTGAAAATGTAAAAAAAAAATTCTGGTCATATTTCTAACATATTTTTTTTCACATTAAATTTTTTACCCTTTATTTATTAGATAACAAAAAAAATTAAAGTAAAGTGAAGCAGAGTAAAGTAAAGTTAAGCAAAGTAAAGTAAAGGCAAGAAAGCCGGACATACTTTGCACCACGGATATTTTTCGCTCTTCGGGTCAGATACTCTTGGTAAGTGTGTTAAAAATGATGACCATTGTTGATCTTTATATTATTATCTTCTTTCGTTCAGAATCGTCTTCTTGAAGAAATGGTTTATCGTTTCTTTAAAATTCTGCGAACCCACCAAGAATCTGACTCGAGAATATCCGTAGTGCGGAAGTATGTCCGGCTTTCTTGCCTTTACTTTACCTTACGTTTTTTTACTTTACTTTGCTTTTCTTTACTTTAGTTTATTTTACATTGGATTGCATTAGGTTATTTTGCTTTTTTATGTTAAATTCAAAATTAAAACGCCGGACATACTTCGCATGACAGGCGTTCTTCGCATTTCGGGTGTGAAGCTTTTAGAGGGTGTATTAAATTTTTAGGAAACGATAAATCATTTCTTCAATAAGACGATTCTACACGAAAGAAAATAATATAAAGAATAATTTTCTGTATATATAATATAATTATATATTAATTTGTCATTTTCAACACACTCACCAAAAGAATCTGACCCTAAGAGCGAAGAATATCCGTGATGCGAAGTATGTCCGGCTTTCTTTACTTTACTTCACTTTACTTTGCTTTGCTTTACTTTACTTTCATTTTAGATTTTGAACGAAGTGAATATTAAATTATTCGTCCATAATAAATTGTTTGTACCAAAATATTCGCAATGAAATTTTCTATCCAGTTACCAAATTATAAAACAATGGTTTAGCTAACTTTCTTTTATGTTCATTAAAGTGCGTAATTTTAGGTAAAACTAACGAATTTCGTCGAAATTCTAATTTCAAACGGATATAAAAAAAAAGTTGACAAACGATTTTCGAAATTTTTTCAGGTCGATTAGACATATATGTCAGTGAGATCATATTAAATTTTCAAGTCTTATTATCAAAAATCAAAAATGTTATTACGTAATAACTAACAAAAAAAGAGAAATATCCGAAATTTTCAAAATGCCGAACTTAATTGATCAAATATTTTTGAAATTTTTATAAAATATTCTTGTTACTATTTTTAGTGGTTGGTGAAAACTTCAAGTTCCTAGCTGTATTATTTTAGAAGTTATGTCAAAAAGTAATTTTTAATTTTATAGAAATTCCAGTAATTGTATATTTTGCCGTTTTTCATCAATTTTTCGACAGTATTTTCTCGTTTTTTGGAAAAAGTTTGTAGTTTTTGGAAAATGAATCTACATAGCGTATTGTTTTAAAAGTTTATCTCGTTGACACATCAGGTATATTTTTAAAATTTAACTTTTTTAAAAATACAATTTAATATTAACAAAAACGACGAATTTTCAATTTAAAAAAAATATAAGTTTTAAAAATATTTATAAAAAAGAAGAAAAAAGAGCCAGACGATGGGTGTACTTCGCACGACGGGTGGTATTCTCTTGTCGGGCGTATTAAATTTTAAAGAAATGATAAATCATTTCTTCAGTAAAACGATTCTGAACGAAGGAAGTTAATAATATAAGAAAAAAAAATATCAGACCCGGAATTATATGCACTAAAACGTACGAAATATGCATGCATTTATTCAATTAATG
>JAIPRM010010477.1:0-13731 GCA_025469315.1 Stegophylla sp. TES_Ste_2020
TTTTGGCGCAAGAAAATTTTGAAAATGTGAAAAAAATTTTTGGACATTTTTCGAAAATTTTTTTTTTTCTTATATTATTAATTTCCTTTGTTCAGAATCGTTTTACTGAAGAAATGATTTATCGTTTGTTTAAAATTTAATACGCCCGTCAAGAGAATACCACCCGTCGTGCGAAGTACACCCATCGTGCGAAGTATGTCCGGCTTTTTAAAACTGATGACATTTTTTTTTTTTTTTTTTTGGTTTACATGATTATAAATCACCCCCATAAATATTGATAAAACTCGTTTAATTTTTACACGAAAAGATAATGTGTTTAACACTGATTAGACAATGCTTACTTATTATAAATTAAAATGTCTACTAAAAATATAGTTATACTGATTTTTCTTATATAAAATACCTATGTGACTAATGACTGCTCCTGTGTTTAATGCTTTGCTACTAATGAAATTATTTTTTAACTCAATGTCTGTGAGCATCAGTTTTAAATTTCCCATTTCACATATTTTTCTACATACATATAATTCAGTAAATTATTACATTTAGCATCAATAATCAGTGAGAAAACTAATGATGTTTTTTTGATGATTGTAAATATAGAAAGGTGTATAATTAAAATAGTCTATCTTGGAAACCGCTTCAGTAAAACGCTCCCAACAATATTAAAAATGCCCACTAAGGGGTGGTAGCGCCCACGTTGAGAACCACTGCTAGGCATGATTCCAAAGTACTCGAATTTTTCGCTACTTAAATACATTTCGAAAACATTTGGTTGGACGAATGGGTCCGTGTCGATGTACTGCTAAACACAATATATTATGTATTTACTACTTATGTTTGACAACTTAAAGTACTTATGTCAATTTTTATTAAACACCGAAAGAAATGACTAATCCCATTTTTTTTGTTTAATGAACGACATCGTCACGTATCGAATAGCAAAAAACACCAGTTGGTCGTCCAAGACCGAGTTGTTTTCGATGTTAATCGTGTAATCGGTTTTAAACGTAAATGCGGCACTAATAGGTAAAAATTTTAAAATGTTACAATCTGATCACTTTTCAGAATTTGTGATAAAAATGTAATTGTAAAACATAAATATGAAAAATAAATTTTTCTCTCATCATCGCTCGGTGTGTTTTGCGTTAAATATTTGTATTACTTTAAGACCAACCATAAATATACATTATTATAAATAAATAATACATATCAAAATCTAAATTACTAGTAAATTACTTAAAAGAAAACTTTTTAGATACATTGTACGATAACATGTCTTTCTTATATATTTCAAATTTCTACGAGGTTTACAATAAGGTACACGCTGTACGTAAGTTTTTTCTTCAATGGTAGCCAAAATTGAGGTTGAAAATCGATAGCATTTAAATCTTTGTCAGAAAAAACCGGCTGAAAGTGACTCAAAATTGAAAAAAAACTGATATTTAGTGGTTTAATTAGTGACTCACTAGCATAAATATATATATATATATATATTTTAAATAAATAATTAAAAAAACGTACTCTGTACGCTTCCAGTTCTCATGTTATGTATTTCACGTTAAAACTTTCGTTTTTACACGAGTTTCTTTTGTTGTATCCGAAATACCGCGACGTAAATAATATCATAAACGTTGTATAACTTATAACGTTTTAAATTTTATATTATCAGTAGTTCTACACAACATTAATATTGTGTTCTAATGGATGTTAATTTAATAGCCAAAAATATACGTATATTGTCGAAGCGCACGTTCGACATTCATTGTGAAATTACATTTGCTCGCATTATTCATTATTTTATTATTATTATTATTATTATTTAACGAACGAGCGAGAAACAATATCAAAAACTGCAGTACATTTACGAGCAAATTGGCAAAGCGTAATTGACAATAATTACTGCGCCCCATATATATATATATATATTTTAATACGGAAAAGCGTGCGCTCGAGTACCTCGCCAGACGAACAAATTTTAATGCGAGCAAAAAACAGTATAATATAATATTATATAAAGTTTCGAGAGAAAACGCGCGTGGTTTCCGCCGCCCGTATCATTTATTTGCAGCTTATTGAGACGAAATTTATAATTATTTAACACTGTGTGTGCAATATTAATGAATTATAAATACGTACAGAGGCACCACATTCGGGACGGGGTGAAAGGAATAGTAAATATCCCCGTCGGAAAACTCGTAGGGGGGGGGTGGTAAATTTTTCCCCAAGGCTCGCCCTTAGGAATATAACGGTAAAATATTCTATAACATTCAACGAATAAAACAAATAATTATTTTGGCTCTGATAGAATAATTTCAAAAACATGAAAGAAAAAAAAAAAAGATTGAAAAATTAAAAACGCTATTTAGAAAAAAAACGGAAAAATTACTTTGTTGCGATGCTTAAAAAATCTGAATGCGTAAATTTTTTCGAATTTAACACGTTATTTACTTACAAGACACAACGCCAATGATCAAATTACGATAACCGTTTTTACTTGTCATGCAATTTCATTATTTTGGAAAAAGCCAATATTGTATTCGTACAATGTTCTTAAATTATTTTTTTTTAAATAATTTATAAATCGAATAGGATACTCGTTGTGTGGGTGTATTGAATTTTGAAGAAACGATTATTCATTTCTTCAATAAAACGATTCTGAGCGGAGCTTTATTTAACATACTTTAATAATCGTCATTTTTATAAAAAGTTATACAAGAAATAAATTGTGTGGGAAAAAAATTTCCAAATTTTTGTATCACATTTTTAAAAATTTCTTGCGTCAAAAGTTTTTCATATTATTATCTATTTAGCATATATATTTAAATTTTTATAAAGTTTGATAAAAAAAAAAGTTTGGTAGTTTCTGAGTCATTTTTGTCACAGTTTGTGTAGTTTTTCCAAAAATTTTGAGAAAACTTTTGAGAATTTCGAAAAAAGACCTCTCAAAAATACCATATAGAGACGAATTGTGATTCGAAAAATTGCTAGTCGAAACTGTTGGATACATATTTCCATACGAAAAAGTGTTTACAGGAAAAAAAAAAAAAACATTATCGTAGAAACACAAGTTTCTTTGCTTCTAACCTAACCTTTTAGGTATTCATACACGAGTGAATAATACAATACGTTGGAAAATATATAATCTGAGATAAACGACGCACGTTATGTTGACACTGAGAGAGAAGAAAACCAAAACGTTTTGCACCCTTTCTGAATATATTATGATATTCCCAAAAATCGTTTAGAGATCACATTTTTTCTCTGAAAGCGAGTTAAGAATATTATGTTTGGGGAATCTGTCGCATAGGCTATTATATCGATGTGTGTATACTAAACGTGTTGGATTAAAAGTGGACAACTCGATAGAAAATTTCAAATTTGTAGAAAACGAAAATTGGATTAAGTGTTTTTTTTTCAACACTCGTAACACGCGTTAAATATTGAAAAAAAAAGATCGGTTCATCTCTTTCGAATTTAAATCATATTACATTTTAATATAATATATGATTTCACGTCGTCCGCATTAATACCATTTTTTTTTTTTTTTTTTCTGTATATTTTTAATTAATTCGTGAATTCCTTCGAGTGCCATTCGTTTTGTATGCAATAATTATAAAACGACAGAACGCTTTTGGAGAAAAAAAAAAAAAAAAAAAGAGTTATGCGGATCCGAGTCATGGCGGTTGGAATGTGCGCGCGGGTCGTGTTGTTTTCCCTCACTCGCGCGTACACAAAACGGTCATTCGATTTTCTGACGAAATTCTAAATAAATGAGCGCGAACGGGCGTGTACGATTGCGGACGCTTGTTTTTGACCCGACCTTTTTCATAACTCGATTGCCAGATGGTACGTTCTCATGATCTTGCATGAATTAGATTAAATGAAAAAAATTATAATAACTTAAATATTAGAAAATGTAATTATATACTAATATGTTTTATAGTAAAGATTTTTATTGAAAGGAAAAAAAAAAGCAATTGAATTATGTTAAGTCTAAACAAAAATTTTTTCTGTAATAAATAATTTAATAACAAAATGGAGTACAACTATAACTATAACTAATATTTATAATTATCTATACAGTATACTAATGCGTAATAAATGTTTCCATTACACTTTAAACACTGTGATTCTTTTACGATTTTAAAGAAAACAATTTCAATTTGGATATTAAAAGAAGTAAATATAAAAATTCTATATCAAAAATTTATAAAATAATAATTATATACTTTATGTTAGCATATAAATATCATATTTTAATATTTTAGTCATTAACTTTCAATAATATTTAGATTTAAAAAAAAAAAAAAGAAATACTTACTGAAATATAAATTATGTTTTTATTAATCGGAATTACATTTTGATAATAGTGAGATCAAATATTACAAATATTTATTTATTATTGAAATAATGAAATAACGGGTTTTGTACGAAATTGTTTTAAGGGGGGCAAAATTATATCTTTGCCCTCCCTATTAATTCTTTGGGGGTGCACCTCTCAGTTGCCGCCTATGGACCGATGTATAAGAATCGCCGGTCGGCCTGTAACCCAGCCAGTCTGCCCTCCCCTCATATTCGGGCGAGCCACCGGAGGGGAAAATCCTCACGTATACGGAGTAATAATCGTTATGAAATGCAATGCACCGATGCGACAAATCGTCTACGACGTTGCGAGACGATTACGCGGGTAAGTGATAGGTACCTACGCTAGGATGACCATATTTAAGAAAATAAAATACAGGACAAAAATATATATTATATATATATTTTTAAATAAATAAGTATTTATTACACATATATATATATATAAATATATATTTATATATTTATATGTTTTTAAATCGTGACAAAAGTATAATTTTTATACTACCTAATGTAGATTAAATTTGAACACATAAAAAAAGTTATTTTGAAAAACATGAAATAACATAATGAAACTAAATTGATACTTTTTAAAATTTCTTCAAATCCTTTACTCATGCATATTGTATACATACTTTACTTTCTAAAAAAAACTTGTTAATTCATTTTACGATTATAATTAATCAAATGGTATCCAAAAGATTTCTAGATTCTAACATTATTTTATTCAATAATTTCCTTTCAAAAACTTCAAAAATTTTAAATCAATAGTAAGTCAAAAAACGGGATTAATATGGGACAGTCTTGAAATTATAGGACAAAAAGCGTCCTGAGAGAAGTTTGTCAGGACAACAGGACGCAGAGCCGAAATAAAGGACAATCCTGTATAAAACATGACGTATGGTCACCCTAACCTACGCGGAAGTGATTACATGGAATGAACAACAGACAAAAGTTAATAGAACGCGCAATATCGTTGGATCTCGTGGGCGCTCAGTGTTTCACTTGCACGGGCTGCTCGTACGTAGGAGTATGTACGAGGAGTGTCACATGGCGAAGCCGATGGCGGAGGGGTGGAGGGAGAATTTATAGCGGACATAAGCGCTTTTTTCGTTTTTCCTCCTACCGTCGATGCGCGTTAACCACTTGGAACAATAATATTTTATTACTAACGATCGAACGCGGAGTGAAGATTTGCCGTGACGCGAATTATATAGTAAGTTTTGAAATGCGCGACGACAATGGAAAAAGGGGGGGGGAAAGAACCATCTTTGGTATCGAAACACAGATAAAATAAATGCGTCAAAACGACGTCGTTAGACCCGCGACGATCAGACGATATTGCGCGTTCGACGAAAAGTTATCTTCTTCCTGGATTTCCAACAGTCATTTTGGTTCACAGCTAGCGATGTACCACTCGGAATATTCCCCCGGGAACGAAGAATATTCCTGAAATACATCCAAACCTCTTGGGAATATTATTTCTTTGATAAAATGTAAAATTTTCACGCTTACAACTACTGTATCAGTTATATGATTGTAAGACAGTAATAGATAAAACCGAAATAGTAAATCTATTCGATTCGTGAGGCGAGAAGCATCAAAACAACGTTGAGAAACCTCTTTAATAGGCCACGTGACCAGATTAAACAGGTCGACTTAGAGCGCTTACTTTTTGCCGACTTTAAAATAAACGGCTGGTTTCGTACATACTTCAAAATATAATGTACGACGAGGCTCGTATACATTTTGAAACATTAACAATTTCTTGTGAGAGTCTTATAAAACGTTTGTTGAGAGGTCAGTAGTTAAATTTTGGGTTGATAAATTATCATCAAATTAACTGTATTTGTTTTCACGCAAAATCAAAAGTATTAAACATACATTTAAGTAATTATTAAATAAAAAATTAATGAATATAAAGTAAAGTTAGAATCTCTTTATGAATGGCCAAATTATTTTATATCATTAAACTAAGATTTTTTATGTAAATTAATACCGTTATCGGGTTATTTTATGAATTTCGATGACTTTTGGTAAAATTATTTTGAATTTATCGAATTCAAAATTCTATTGTCAGTCAATTATTACAAAAAAGTTACTCTCCAGTAACGGTGTCAAGTGTCCCTGATTAGATTTCCCTAAAGGCCCTCACGTCGCAATAAATTTTCAATCACTTTTGGAATCGTTTCGTTTGTGAACCAACGAACGAAACCGAAAATCGTGAGTGGCTGATTCGAACGGGAAAATTAATAGGTAATAATATCATGCCTTAATTAAAAAAATATATATTGAAAATTTATTAAAATTCGATGAGCTAAGGATGCAAATAAAAAAAAAAAAGAGAGTTTTAATGAAATACTGCAGTTCTCGTACATTTGTACATTATATAAATGAATAGTTGCAGTATTCCCTCGGGACGTAGAGCTGATAATAGTTTTATTGGGAAAAAAAGCCGAAAAATACTTTAATTTGGAAATTCTTTACGAAGCGGCGTAAAATGACATTTCAGATTTCACTATGTATCGTCAACGGTGGTTAAGCCGCATTCGCCACTGCGGTGGAATTTATACACATAGCAGCGGCTGCTTCCGTTTTATTGATCCGCACTACTTTTATTCTACCTAACCGCCACCAACACCGCACAGTGGTCCGTAAAGCGCGCCTAAAATTTATAAAACCAGTACCTGTACTCGAAATAACTCGAATCGTGGCTGTACGATTAATTGAAATTATTTATTAATTATTTTTTTATTATTATATTGTTATATAATATATATATATATATATATATAAATCGTTTAAATACCGTACACTTTCGGTAGCTTAAATTTTGTCCATTTTTTTTGAAAGAAATCATTTAAATTTTGTGTCAATTGATAACAAATTAAAGTTTCAACATTGACTTAATGTAATATTGACAATATTATAAATAATAATGTTAAATTTATTATTAATTAATGCGATTGATGAAAAAGCAAATAATAATAATAATTTTTGAGGTAAACACCAACTTTCTCCGTTTTCTTCTTCACCAGCCATTGTGTACATATACATTATTTCACTTGAAATTAATCAAACTTTCTTTACAAAATTTATAAATTAACAAAACCAAAAATTAAAACGCCATAAATCTGTCCGTTATTGATAATGATCCATACTTAGAGGTTATCTTATAGATAAGTAGTGAAAATGTCTCTGCTCTCAATAAAACTTTCATTATTTGGAGGTGACTGTTAAGGGAGGTTTCACTGTATATATATATATATATATATATATATACACACTATTACCAGTATACTGGGCCAACTTTAATGCACTTGTGAGTTTTCTACGTTGTTCTTTACACTCTGATTTAATGAATAATCGATCATTTATAATTCAGTAATAATGTTAGGCATAATATTATAATAAATTACATAAAATGAATTATTTTTCTTCTGAATTCGCGTAACACCTTTTTTTTTTTTTTTCATCTCGCTTTCAAGTTTATAATATTATAAGATAAGATGAAATGGACATAAAATATACATACCAATACGAGTTTAGATTTCATACGAAGATACATTTTATTTTATTTAATTCTAATTATTTCGTTTTGCAAATTATACGATAATTTTTTAAGATAATAATATTTAATACAAGTTTTCGAGTTGAATTCTTTTATGCGTATTAATTATTATTATTAAAATATAAATTAATTATTATTATTAAAATATAATAACATTATTTGCCATCGATATCGAATAGTTAATCGTTGTAACTAATTTCTATTTGATCCACGGATTAAACAAATATAAAAAAAAAATTCATAATTTTGTTCTTTTTTTTTAAAAAAAAACTGACTTGTCTCGAATAAAAAAATGTGATCGACCTGTTAGCCATTCCTGAACGACATTATAATAATTACACTATACTGACGAGTTTGCGGAGTCACAAAAATAGTAAACAAACTTTATAAATATTATCATAATTGCATACACACTCGTGTCGTAAAATTATTCTAAACTATAGTTCAAGGTGTTGATGATTTACGCAAATTGTTTTTTGAAACTCTTTCGACGATGCTTTTTTTCGTTTTAGACATATTTCGAATGTAAGTAGTATTATCTTTCTATTTTTAATGATATTTTTTGACATTTTAAGAGCAGTGCATCATATATATTTTTGTAAAACTATTTTACATAAAAAAAAAACTATTTGCTTTATATTATTTAGTCGTTAATGAACTTTTAATTTTTAATTTTTTTTTTTGGACAATTTCCAAGAAAAAAGTCGTGCATTTACTTAACTTTGTACTAAGGTATAATAAAATTTAATATTTAAAAAAACAAATACATGATTTTAAAAGGCACTGCTTTATCTCTGTTGTCGATTATAATATCATGTGAACCTGGTTTTTTTTTTGCGTTTAATAACTTTTATAATTTTCCTGTCGTTAACGAAATTATTGAAATACTAAAAACACATTAACCTTTTTTTTCGTATGGGACCTACCGAATAACAGCACAATTCGAAGTGTTGTTTTGCGGTATCTGGAAGAGACTTCGTCGGGCCAATTTTTGAAAATTTGATCCGTTCGGACCAAATATTTACATTTCATTATAATATGAAGTTTTTCCGTTTTGATGGGCTCATTTTGAAATAATAATTTTGGTTAGTAAGCCAGGGAGTTTTATGTACTACTTTGGTAAAGACTTACATAGGGCGCAAACGGGACCTAACCGTATAACGGTGAACCACCTACCCTTAGGTATCCATTATGAATCAACACTCACTTCAGCGCACTTAATATGAATATTGGAGAGAACGATTTTTAAAATGAAAATTACCGATTTTGGCGGTGTACGCCATTACTTTTCAGACCACTGGGAGAGCAGCCACACGGCTTACGACGACGACGACGACCACCGACGATGACAACGATATAAAACGAGTTGGACGGGATACTGTGAAAACTCGTAATGATGACGATGCAGGTGTACGCGAGTCAGACGTCATAACCGTCAGCGCGCGCGCGCTCACCGGAACACTCGACCGACTCCGTCGCGCGGTTCGCACTCGAGTGCCGAAACGAGATTAAAAACCAATCGATCCGACGACAGAAGTAATTTATTATACACATAATAATAATTAGGACCCGGATGTTAATGAATTTTACATCTGTTTCTATCGAAATTCCTCGGTCGCGGATACTTTCTTACGTTAAAACGTGTCTACATAATAATAATAATAATAATAATAATAATAATTAAATTGCTTTTGTTTTTAATTGTAATTTTTCACTATTATTCACTATCATTGTTTCATAATATTGAATGATTATTATTTTTTTTTTACGCTCACTTTCAGTAATTTTAGACCCTGAGCGGCGCGCCTGAAGTTAATGCTTTTAAATAAAATTGTAATGATTTATTTTTATTATTATTTTATCTATGGAAATACTTTTCTACCCCAAAATAAAAAATTCTCGGATAAGTGTAGCAATGATATCTGTTAGAGAATTCGGTTCGAATTGTTGTACTTTCAAGAGGTGATTTTTTTGAAATTCTATGTATTTTTGACAAAAGTAAAAAAAAAAAAAAAAAAACTACAAAAATAATGGAAAAATGTGTCATAATTTTTTTATTTTGATATTTCTTATCAAATACAACTAGAAATTTTGTCTTTTCATCGATTATCGACTAACACAGACTGAAAAAATTTTCAAAAAATAATTTTACATATTTTTGTGACGTTTTTTGTAATTTCATATATTTTTCACCACTAAAGAGAATACTTACGAGTTTGTGATTTTTTTATATATTTATTTGCAACGTTCACGTCGATTTTCTCGATAGTATATAATATTCTCAAGACTGATGTAGTTACATAGAACAGAAGTATACATTGCTGGGCAGACGCGAACAGTGATGACTAAGTAAAATTTTTAATTAATGTAGAGAAAAAAGAAAAAAAAAATTAATAACGGCCGTTATTTGGTATAGATAACGGATTAAGATTACAATTTAGAGTTTAGCCGTTAAAAATAACCAATTATTATTATTATTTTATTCCGATTTATTAATATAATTATTCACATTCATTGATGATTATTCCATTTTTTATAATTTACTGTTATTTATATTTTATAATAATAATTATCAATCATAAAAAAGTTGTCATTCCGAATAATTTACAGTTTATTTTGTAAAGTATGCCAAAAAGGTGAAACATTTTATTTCGTCTATAAAAAAGGAGGGGCGCAAGATTTTTGAAAATCTACAAAAAGAGGCGTAGAGTAGAAAAGGATAAGGGAACTATTGCTGTAGAATAAATTTCGAATGTCTTCAAATGTTTTATAGGTGTTAACTATTTTGATAACTTAAATTTTTGAAATCTAAAATTATTCCAGTAATTTTAAAAATTGAATGGTCATTATTTTATTATTTCATAATTAACCATTTGTTTTTATTTTAATGTAATTTCGATAGATTTTTTTTAAAATGTTGACTTCCAGTTTTAATTTGACTAATTATAACTCATTAAGCATTGTGATCCGGCCGTCACCAAAGCTACCATTATAACCTTTGTTTATAGTGCTCCCGTGCAGGGTTTAGAAACTGAGACGGAAAAGCAAAACATAAAATATCGTGTCATTAAGGTCAACTGCCTTGGACACGCATATCTTTACCATCATCCAAAATCAATATTCGGGTCGAAACACGGGTCACAAGGGTGGTTTCAAGGAAGGGGAGGGGACAGAGGGTACGTACTACTCCTACTGGTCATAATTTTTTTTCAGAGTTAATGTGACAAAAAAATAGGTACTTTACAAACTGCATGACATCTAGAGGCGATGAGTGATGATGGTTCTTGCCTCCGGACGCATTTAGGGAAACGTCTATATCAAAGATTTCCACTAAGAATTTGTGAATTTAAAAGAGGGGCTGAAATGTTCGAAACGAAAGTCATTTTTGGACTTTTTCTAACGTAATCGTGGCAGGGGTGGGTTTGGAATTCGCTTACATCGGACCAAAAATGTGCTGACGTAATACTCGAACGCCCTCTAATTTATAAAACCCGGATGAACCACAACTTTCACTGCGTTCAGGTACCTATAATGCTGAGAGGAAAATCTCTAAAACGATCGAATGTGTTAAGACTTATTTTTGGTTAACTATGATCACGTGCATTAGACAATAGGATAGTCATCAGTGACACAACTAGGATTTTTTCAAGGGGGGGGGTGTCCACTTGTAAATTTCTACTATAATTATTTAAATCATAAAATTATAATCGATTTTAATGGGCACTGCAAAAATTGATTGAATAGAAATTTCATGTGGCAAAATCTAACTGCCTTTTCTCTGAGTTCGCATATTCGACAATATGCATGTTTTAAGTTTTTCGAAAAATTAAAGAAGATTTTTCAACATAAATATATTACAGGTGTAACTTTAAAACAAAATATGTTCACCTACCTATCTACATTGTAGATAGTTAGTAGATTGATAACGATAAGTAGATTAGACTTTAAACAACAATAGTTATTATTGTTTTGAATAAATATCTTGTTTCAATTATATTTTAATTCCTATTGATAACCTAATGTTAATTATTTCACGAAATAGTGAGAAATGTCGAAAAAATGATGTTTATGATATATTTCATCGAATAAAATTTCCATAAATATGGTTCAAGGGGGGTGTCCAGACACCCAAAACACTCCCTTCGTTGCGCTACTAATAGTTATTGGGGCAAAAAAAACGCGTGGACGTATGTGCATAATATTTATACACATTATAATGTTTAGTTTTCGTTCGAATCGTGTACGCAGGTATGGGGGGGGGAGGTAATCGGACGAGATTCGGACAAACTAGTTGAGAAAAAATCGCGCGTACATACAATAATAATTACGTTGACGCGGTATTTGGTTTTTTTTTTTTTTTTTTGAAATTATTATACTATACAGACACTGAGTACACACCGATCAGAATTCGTCGATTTGCATAAATAATTGATATAGTATTGCGAAATGCGGTAATAATGAATAGTAGTTGTAGTAGTAGTAGTAGTAGTAGTTGTAGTAGTAGTTGTAGTAGTAGTAGTAGTAGTAGTAATAGTAGTAGTAGTATTAGCAGTGGTAGTAGTAGGAGAGTAGTATATAATGGTAGGATTTAAAAAAAAAAACCGAACACGTTTAGACTACAATATTTTCGACAACATATTATTAATGTATTGATTAACGTAATAAAAACTTCCGACTGACATTGTCGTAAATATAACGCGATGAAAAAAAGGTGTGAACGTGGTAAATTATCAAAACGCATTAAAGGCGGTTCCTCGGCGGCGGTTCGTATGTGCTGCATAATATTAATAACAATTAACAAGAAAAACGACGAACGGGTTGATCGAGTGAAGTTTTTTTTTTTTTTTTTTTTTAATTTAATTGAAAAACGCCGTGTGTTGAAACGCAATAATTAGGACAACATCGAGAAAATAATTTTGTTTAAAATATCAGATTCTTTTTTTTTTTTTTCTGCACGACAAAAAACTAATATTGCAAAGTCGCCAGCGTATGTGAGTACGTCTATAACGGTGCAACAAACTTTTCCGGAGCGATTTTTTTTAATGCTAAATGACTTTTTTTTTTTCTTTTTTTAAAACTGTTTCATTATTCACAATACACGTTAATACGTAAAGTAACCAAAACATCGAACGGGTGAAAAACAAACCAAAGAGGATAACCTATGTTCATAATATACACAACAACATCCTAACATACATACACGCAAAGGGTTGTGCGTCAGAAGAGTGTTTATTACGAGCATAAAATATATTAAATAGGTTTTTGATGTTTGAATTTTTAATAGATATAATATAATTGTTGAAAGAATAATATATACTTTTTTCAAATTTATATATATATTTTAGAATCTGAATGAAGTGAAAAAGCTAGTGTTTTTACAATGATGTTTATTTTTTTTGATTCTTTTTTTTTTTTGTGTACAACTTTTCGTATAGAAATACTTGTCCAAAAGTTTCGATCAATAACCTTTTGAAACCGGATTTGCCTCTAGATTGTACTTTAGAGAGGTCATTTTTTGAATTTCTCAATTCTTCATTTTTTTTTTTTGGAAAAAACTACCCAAAATTTGATAAAAACGACTCGGAAACCATCATTTTTTGATCCGAATTGTATGAAAATTTAAACATAGATAGAAAATCCTATAAAAATAGATTTTGGCGCAAGAAAATTTTGAAAATGTGAAAAAAAAACTTTGGACATTTTTCGAACATTTTTTTTTTTTCTTATATTATTAATTTCCTTCGTTCAGAATCGTTTTACTGAAGAAATGATTTATCGTTTCTTTAAAATTTAAT
>JAIPRM010010478.1:0-13731 GCA_025469315.1 Stegophylla sp. TES_Ste_2020
TATTATTAATTTTTTTTTTTAATATTTTTTAAATTTTTTTTTTTTTTTTTTTTTTTTTTTTAATATTTATTCTTTTTAAGCTCACATTTAAATAAATAAAAATATCAAATAATATTCAATCTCTTCGGGTATTCAGTAAAAAATTTTCCAGTACCAAGAAAACTCAATATTGAAAAATATATGAAAATATACACTTATATAAAAAAAAGGGCTAAATATGCAAAATATGCAAATTAAAAAGAGAACTGCATACAACTCCTGGTGTTATGAAACGCATTTCTATATTACTTAGCTATGCTTTGAATGATTTTTGAAAAACATGCTAACTCCTATAAGTCCCTTAGTCATATTTATAACATTGACTGACGACGGAGGTGAATCGCGCGCGCGTCTATAACTGCACGAGTGGTGTTGGTGGTAAACGGGCCGATTTTAAGCGCGTTTCGTTTTAAGCACCCGCATTTTTCACCCCTTTCGCACCGTAAAAACGGGCATAAAAATCAAATCCCGAGATCACTTCGATAAACGCGTAAATATTTTTATACGACTACTATAATAATAATAATAATAATAATAGTAAAAATCGTTATCGGTCGCGTTAAACGGCTTTGTGAAATTGGGAGAGAGAGAGAGAGAGAGAGAGAGATGCATCATAGACATATAATATTATAACGCGCTGTGTAAAGGTACAGAGTGAAAAAGGAGGGGGGGGGTGAGTTCGCTGTATTGATGAAAATCGTATGCTGCTGTAACACAATCGAGTTGAGGGTGTTCGCGCGTCGACGACGATGACGATAATATTTTAGGGTGAACCGAAAACTGCTGTCCCTATAATATTATGTATAGTATAATATTAATGTATATACACCGTGACCGAAAAGAGTATAAATCCCCCTGTTGATTTGAAATTGTGAGAAAAAAAAAAAACAACACTATACGCCGCCGCTGCTGCTGCCTTATAGTCTCTTCGGTGGTGGACTGCAGAGTCTTCGCCAAGGGATACACACACACACACACACAGACAATATTGATTTTCAGTGTCTTCGGGGTTCTCTCGACGTGTGTGTGTGTGTGTGTGTGTGTTGTACACGTTGTACAGAGTTCTTTATGGCTTCACGTGCACACTCACACCCAGACATGCACAAATCACGTGTACAAGCGTACATGCGAATACACACACACACACACACATTTCGCTTAGCCGTACCACTCGCCGTTCTATATAAAAGTCCAATTTTCGTCATTAATTATTACCCACACACAAGCGCTTCCACGCGGCGGGTGTATTTTGTACGTCATGTACATTGTACACACAATATAAATACGTATATTTATGTCGACCGCCTCCGCCGCCGCCGCCGCCACCACCGCTCCATGGTGGATAACTGACACTTTTCGTCCGCGCCGTCAGTTGCGGCGGCGGCGGCGGCCTCCGCCCTTCACTACGTGTATATCTATCTCTGTACCTACTCTGTTGTAGTAGGTTTTGTACATTGTGTGTGCATAATATTATTATTATTAAAAGCGTAATCGATATTTTAACATTATAAATAGTAGTGTGTACACGCGTACGTCACGCCGCTACCATTATAGTATTAACGGCGATCATCATCTGAAAAATTAATAAATAAATAAACAGCAACTGTTGCCTACGAAAAAGCCGCGAGTATTGTGTTTGTTTTTTTTTTTTTATATTAATCGAGTACGAATAATCGTCGTCGATGAGATGATAGGGAGAGAGAGGAGAGATCTAATGTATAATAATATTAAAAAAAAAAAAGGTGGACATACTTCGCACGACGGGTGGGATTCTCTTGACGACGGGTGTATTGAATTTTAAAGAAACGATAAATTATTTCTTCGATAAAACGATTCTGAACGAAGGAAGTTAATGATATAAAAAATAAATGAGAAAAAAAAAATGTTAGAAGAATGTCCAAAATATTTTTTTTCACATTTTCAAAATTTTCTTGCGCCAAAATCTTTCTTATATTATTTTCTATCCATGTTTAAATTTTCATATAGTTCGGATCAAAAGATGCTGGTTTCCGAGTCGTTTTTGTCAAATTTTGGGTAGTTTTTTCCAAAAAAATGACCTCTCTAAAGTACAATCTAGAGACAAATCCGATTTCAAAAAGTTTCTTATCGAAACTTTTGGACAAGTATTTCCATACGAAAAGCTGTACACAGAAAGAAAAAAAATAAACGTCATTGTAAAAACACTGGCTTCTTCACTTCGTTCAGAATCTAAAATAATTATTACGTACCTGTGTGTAACATTTACATTTTGTCGACGGATTTTCCGATAATATGCGCATTTTGACGACCGTCGCTCCTGATGTCAATAATTGTCAATACCGATTATATACGTTGCACTGGGTCTGGCGGCACGTGATAGATATTACTGGGCCGTTGTATACAAAATATGATGACGTAGTGTAGTATAAAAATAACATTTATATTTACTCTGCTCGATTATAGTTTCCCCATCGCGATTAAATCGAACGACTCCAAAGCGCATTACTTCGGTGGTTTTCGTCTTGTCAACGATAAATATAGACAATAGCAAAATGTCAACAGACACTGTGATGTTTCGTATTGTTATTATTATAGTTGGGTATAACATAATAATATTATTTGGTATTTGTGTGTGTAGTGCGTGAGGCGCGCAATCGATATCAGAAGCCGATGCTGCTGTTTCACCGCAATTCTCCGGTTTTATTTATTTATTTATTTATTTTTTTAAAACCATTGAAAGATTAGTCTATGTAAATGGATTCTCGCGGTGGTGTGTATTCGTTGACGTTTTAACACCCTTTTAACAAAACAAGCGTGCTTTCGAAAATGCTCGTTTTACGTTTAACTTTCGAGTAGTAGCTTTTCCGACCGAACAAAGCTGCTAATTATTATTGTTTTGTATTCCGTTTGACGACAGTTAATTTCTATCGAATCTAAAAATATTTATACAAATTTCTATTATATAACTAATAATAATAGGTAAGTAGACTTTTTACTAGTGGTTCGCCCCGTGGAAGGGCTCGAGTATAAAATAATTACCCCTGACAATCGACTCAAGTGTATACTTCCATGTACTATAATATTATAATATATGCGCGCTTATTGCACGATAATATGTATGTGATGTGGTGCTGACGTATTTAATAATTTGCTTTTGTTTTCATTGTGTTTGACGTATTATTATTTTCCGTGATATTAATAGAATTATTTATTATTATTATCGTTCCGAGCGCGATTGTATATTATGACGTATCATTCAATGCATTTTCCGGACAATATAATACCGTGTTGTAATTGCGGGTCTATTATCGACAATATAAAATTATCAAATCAAAATTTCAAAACGTTTTGCATTTAGAAAAGATCGTCCACGGTAGGAATAAGACGCGAGCCCCCGCAGGTCGACCATCATTTTCTGTGTGTCGGCGGGTATAGTAATATTGTGTGACGGTGTGCGGTTATTATCCATTTCGAACACGGTGTGTGTGTGTGTGTGTGTGTGTGTGTGTGCACGAGGCGATTTTGACCCTCCTCTCAGCAAGCATCCGGCGGGTGCTTGTGATGTATATAATATAATATATATATATATATATGTATAAATTGGTGATTCCACCTGGAAATCTGTGCGTACCATATGTCAGGTGTGCGTGTGCTCGTCGTGTGTACGCGTGTCGGCAGCTGCTGCCGGTCTGTCGCCGACTCGAGAAAGGTTACACCGCCGGCGGCGGCGGCGGCGAGGACGTCGACCGTGGTTGTGTCTGGTGTGGTTGGTGGGTTCTCTCTGTGATGCTGCAGGCTGCGGTCCATGATTTCTCAGCCGACGAAAAGGTTGCCGATCTCTCGCGAGTGTGTCTCGTCTCAGCAGCGCCGTGCGCCGCGGCGGCACAGCCGGTCAGGGTGGATTTTTCGTAACACCACCACCACTACCTGTGGAATTCACCGGAATCTTTTTTGCAGCGTACACAATAAAAACATTTACCTGTCTTTCTCGTCTCCCGTACCAGATGTTTACTAATAATAATACATACGTATTGTACGTAGGGTCTTCGTGTCTAGCTGCTGCAGTATGCATCGTTCGAATATATATACACTGTTACACCAGCACCGGGTCTTTTCTATTCTCTCCCCCGTACATTAAAATAAATAATCTGGAGAAAGAGATAGAGAGAGAACTGAATCTTTATCATAAGTACTGTATGAAATTGGCTTTGCCGTTTTATTTAATATGATGGACCGTTCGTATATTATTATGTATAAATCCTTTGGCCATCTGGTCAGTGTGATTTTTGTGTAATATGTGGCGTTGCACGTCTACTAACTGCAGCTCTACCAGGTGCAGTAGTTATATATATATATATATGTATAATTCGGTATAAACCCTTTTTTGTCTCCCTCTGTTGTTCGGAGAGAACGTTGGACGTGTACAAATAAAGAGATAGTAAACACACACCCATTTATATCTTTTTTTTTTTTTTCGTGTTTTTACAGAATGGAACGGGAAAAACAACGGGAGAAAGAAAGGCAGTCCAGACAGCAACAAGTATCCGAGAACAATGTTAATGACAAAAAAGAACTGTTCGGTTCACCAGTAAAGGTAATTTTTCGTTTCCTAATTATTTATGTTTGTTCCTTCGTAGTCCTTTTCAATGTGTACATTGTATATTTGTATATAATAATATGAATTCTATGGTCGTCTTATTTCTGGGCGTGGTGTAGATTTGGTCTGTCCTCCGGATATTGCAATAAAGACCCGATGAATTTCCTTTCTCCGTCGTCTGGAGAAAATAGGCAATTTCGCTTTTCGCCTTTCGTCTCCACTGTGCATTATAAATATAGTCCTACAATGCTTGTAGGTGTAGGGATTGTTTTTCCAATGTTAAGCGAGACCTTGCTCGATCTCGGACGGTTTGTGTTCACAGATATTATATTCGTCTACATAATGGTATTCACATCCTACACAGTGGGTGTTGCAATCTTCCGCTATATGTTTAGTGTGCGAAGATATAAAATATGTCAGTCGAGAAATATTGAGATAATATTATGACGTGTAGAATATGTTCGGCGGAAAACGCTTTCCCGTGCATGACTGTGTATAATATGTATATGTATTTGTATGGTGTGTGCAGAAATTAATAATGCGTTGCGTTTTCGAATCGAATGAATGCCGGACAGAAACACGTCATACGATATCGCGGTGAATGACGCGAATTAAAAGGTATAATATTATATTATTGTCGTTAGTCGTCGACAATATCTGCATATGCGGTGAACGAGATAAGAAATTAATTTGTATTTCGCGTATTATTATTATCATAAATTATTGTCGTCAAACAAACGGCAGCAGCGCGGATGTTTTTTATCTGTGAATTCCTTTACACACTTGCGTACATTACACAAGTCACACAATATTATACGCCTAGTAGTAGTAGTAGTAGTAGAAGTAGTAGTGGTGGTTCGTCGTGTATATCGCGTGCTCTTGACTGTGCAGTGGTGTTGTGCAATAATAACAATGTAAATGTGTGTGTGTACCTATAACGATTCCGTGGTCGTCTCATATGCCACGGTAATGTGCACGACGCGAAAAACGTTGGATTTTAAAATGCGGAAAAGGTGGATTTGAAACACTCGTTTGTTTCGGTACAGTTCACACGATATTTATAATATTATGATACAGCGAATAATAACATATTATTAAAATAATTTATATATAGTGGCAGTCATGTCGCGTATAATAATAATAATACTGCGTTATAATATTATGTGTACACTCGCATAGGTCGTACACTTTTTTTTTTTTTTTTTTTTATCTCTGGTCGTCCGCGAGATTTCATCCGGCCGTTGACCCACACGCAAACACGCGAGAGACGACGACGACGACGACCCCCCCCGAAGGATACGTATGCATTATGAAATATATACACATACGTATACAAGTTTACACACGGTGACGAGCGATAACCGCGTACGCTTGTGTGTGTAAGTATATATACATACATCTGTCGTGGCCGCGAAGGGGTTAAAATGAATTTATTGTGTATACGTGTCATCGCACGCGGGCATGGAGCAACCGGTTGTTCGCGTCGTGGCAGCGAAGAGGGTTGGAATTACGGAGAAAAAAAAAAAAAAAAAGAGAAGTGTGTACTTCGCTCGTCGGGTGGGATTCTCTTGACGGGTGTATTTGGAATTTTAAAGAAACGATAAATCATTTCTTCAATAAAACGATTCTGAACGAAGAAAGTTAATAATATAAAAAATAAACGGGGGGAAAAAATGTCTTATATTATTTTCTATCTATGTTCAGATCGAAAAATGATGGTTTCGGAGTCGTTTTTATCAAATTTTGGGTAGTTTTTTTCAAAAATAAAAAAATTGAAGAATTGAGAAATTCAAAAAAATGACCTTTCTAAAGTACCATCTGGAGGCAAATCCGGTTTCGAAAAGTTGCCGATCGAAACTTTTGGACAAGTATTTCCATACGAAAAGTTGTACACAGAAAAAAAAAAAAAAACCATCATTTCATCACTTCGTTCAGAATCTAAAATTTACTCGCCGTATAAAACTGTGTAAGTGTGACTAAGAGAGCGTTTAGTGCAGTTGTGAACGGTTTTTCTAATCTCGTAAGTTTTTCAAAATTCGTTTTTGGTCATTTTAAAACGGCGGAATAGCGTGTGTTCGATATACGCTTCGCCCATATTATTTTATAAACAGTTCGTATTATTTTTTCTTTGTCCATATTCCGGTATAATTTAATTTATGGGGGTGGTACTCGGTCGATTTGTTTTATCATCTTGTATACATTCGATTTTTAAACAGCTGACTCGTCGATTGTTGTTGCGCGTTTTTCTTCCGAATGATATCCCCCTCCCCCTTCGCCCCGGTCTCTCTACCTAACTGTGCACACAACCGTGCTATAATATGTCGTGTTCATATTACGTACATTGTTATTATTATTATTTATTGAATGCACATAATATATGTACGAAATAAAACCACTGTGCCGTAGTCACAGACTTTGAGGTGGATAAATGTATTCAGTGTCACGCTGAGCCCGTGATCTTTTCGATTTAAATACGACTACGCTACACTCGCACACGTTTATTTGTTTTCTTTTTTCGATCTCAGTTTTTACTTATTTATTTATTCATTTATATATATATATATATATATTGTTTTTTATCAGCAATAATGTCTCTCGGCTCGTATACGACGCCGACGTCGTGTAAGTAAAGTCGTTTTGTCATTCCGCACACGTACCACTCGTTTACAATGACAGTAAAGTCGATTCCCCCCCCCCCAATCACATTAACGTGTGTATGTGTGTGTATTATATATGTATATTTTATATATTATACTTATGTAGGTACATAATAAAATACCACCGTGTGTATTTGCCGTGATGCGTGGCTGCACCGTTATTGCCACCTCAGCGCCGTGCCAAGTGTTTTTGAAGTGTTTAAAATATGAATATAGGAGGCAGTTGTTTTGCAATAGTAAGTTGTAGCAGTGTAAGAAATTAGGCGTTCGTTTTGAAAGAGAATTTTATAAGCTCATATACGATTCGTGATTGAGACGCAAAAATTACTATCCAGGATTTTGTGGTAAACGAGAACACCCCACCCCCCACCTCACGTGAATATTACGACGCTTATGATCGATATGATTAATGTTATGCCTTTGAAACTACTTGTATAAAAACATGAAAAAGGATTTGATTTGCTCTCCTTGGACGGGATACTTTCGGTGAGTATATTGCATTTTAAAGAAACGTACGTTATATCATTTCGATAAAACAATTCTGAGTGAAGCTGAAAATAAATATACAATAAAAAAGTATAAGAAAAAATTTTCAACATTTTTTTTTTCCACATCTTGCGCCAAAATTATTGTCTATCTACATTTATAAAATTTCATAAAATTTGGATTCCGAGTCACTTTTGTCTAATTTTGAGTAGTTTGTCCCAAATTCTGAGAAAACTATTGAGATTTCGAAAAATGACCTCTTTTTAATTACCATCTAGAGAAAAATCCGTGTTCAAGAAGTCGCTGGTCATAAGTTTCAACTGCATACTAAAAGTTTAAAAATAAATATTTGTTTTCAAATCCATGTCACCTGCATTTTAGTAATTTTTAGATTTTTTCAGGTGTTTAACATTATCACGCAAGATCAAACTCGCGAATTGGGATATTGGGTTATTAAAACAAAAAATTATTCATTAGAAAAAAAAAATCTTTATATTGAAACGCACCTATAAACTTTGTCAATAATCATCAAAGGAACTTTCTTTTTCGATTATCCCATTGTACACAGTCTATTTTTATTCGTTCTGTGATATAGGAATTAATTTTATTATAAAAATCATGTTTCAAAGGAAGGGCGATCCGCCTATTGCCCCCCCCCTCCATCCTTTATCACTGCCACTGAACGTTTATCCGTACGATTCATATCTTTCCACACCTTTTTTTATGCATTATTATTAGGAACACGGTCGTCCTATTCGTTATATATATTTTGAAGTGAATTTTATATCATCATATTCGATCGCATTCGACTTTGATTTTTATTATTTATTTTTTTTTTTTTTACAAGCATTACCTATATATAATAATAATATAGTTATTTTGGTTAATTGCTGATGGTTATTCAAATAATGGATTTAATCGGTTTTCGACGTAATATACTTTATTATCGCACGCGCCAGCAGGAAAGCGTATTATTTGTGTGACATTGTGTGTCGACCAAAATACATTACGCAACATTAATGATTATTATAAATACTCCGCAACCGCATTGTTCGAGACGTAGTTGTGAACTATGTGCATTGGAAACTTAATAGCCGTTCGTGTTTTCTTTATTTTATTATTATTATTATTGTTATTATTACCGCGACGCGTTGTCTTTGTATTATAATAATCATTATGAATATGTATGTCTTTGGTGAGTCGACGATGCCATTGGTGCGAGGAAAAATTGTTTTGATGTTTATAATACTACACTGGAATACCACCTGTCTTATCCGTTTTGTGTAACGTGCATCAACAAAATTTTTGGATTTATAGAGGGTTTTTAGAAAAAAAAAAAAATTTTAATTTTATTTTAAAACCGGAAATTGCGTTTCTAAACTGCTGCTGTTGCAGCATGTCGAGTGAGTAAATTCGAAAGATTTCTACAGAGAATGTGATTTCTGCCATTCGGAGGGGGAGGGGAGGGATAAAATAAAAATCGTTTTCCCTTACTCCGCCCGTCCACGGTTCATCGGCACAACTCGGTATTATTGTTTTTTTTATTCGTATTGTTCACATGACGACTTACCGAGTGTGCGTGTGTATACGAGGTGGTTGTAAAAAAAAAAAAAAAAAAAAAAAACTAACCCAAAGCAAATAAATTCCATTGTAAACGGTGTATAGTAGTTTAGTTACTTAGTATATTATGTATGACTCGGTGCAGTATACAATATATCTATTATTTTGTCTATTGATAATCGTGATGATTATACACACATCACATCTTTTCTAAACATTCTTCTAACCTTATCTCTCAGACGGGAAATCGCAGATATAACTTTTATTCACAAGCTGATTAATGGTATCACTGATGCACCTGATCTTTTAAGTTGTATCACCATTAATATTCCAGCCAACAATAACCGATGATCTACACCATTGTTTTATTTCCAAGTGAATAGCAAATATTATTTAAAAAATTCACCTATTCTTAGCGCTATGGCTTTGTGCAATGAACAGTCGAAGAGAACTGATTACTATACTGATTACTAATACTCACACGAACAACTTTATATGTATTGCTGGGTTTGCCTAACAATTTTTAATATTGTTCTTTTAAATTCTAAGTGTAAATATTATATATATATATATATATATGATATGTATTTTGTGTAATGTTATATTTGTCTTGTTAAAATTTGTTTTGTACTTAAAATATCTGTACTATTGGGCTTCGGCCCGTTTTATTCAACTGAATAAATTATTATTATTATTATAACGACGACAACGGAAGTGTGTAGACACATTCGTTCTGCGCATCTACGACGGGCACTTCTTAAATTTTAAAATCTGTGTGCGTCCTTTTCGTGCCGGAGAAATCGCGACTATTAAGTGTCGTGGTCGTGGTTCAATTTTTATTTCTATCAATATCTCCTCCTGATTTATTATAATCCATATTATATTATACGTATTGAGTTCTTAATGAAAAATCAAACCGTCCGCGTTTTACGCACTGCTATCCTCCTCTACCCTCCGCAAATACTACGCGGCGTGGAAGTTTGTCGTTTTGCGGTGAGAAGAGTGAACGCGCGCGTCAACTCACTTGTAGGTCATTGCCGTTTTTCAATCTGCCTGAAACTTCTATTTCGTCCGTCATTGGTTTCGTCCTAATCGTTCGTTGTCGGTCCACATGCCTTGAGAGTTCTACGTAAAAAGTAGAGCAGTCGCCCGAGCACGACAGCAACGACGAAAAAACGTCGATGTATATGTGTGTGTGTGATGTGTGTATATTGTGTATATATCGCGTGTGTGTGTGTGTGTGTAGCCATAGTCTGATTCACTCGTAGTCCATCAAACCATTGCAATGTTCACAGCATTTATATAAAACGAGGAATTCTCGTGTTGGTGCTATATAGTGACGTCAGCTTGAAAATTTTCATTTTGAAAATTTTTTTTTCAATACAATTTTGTGAAAATTTCCTATAGTCATTGAAAATCTTTAAATTTAAATTTTTATGTTAATTTAAAGAAAAAAAATTATTTATTGTATGATAATTTTATCAAAATTAAGTCAAAAGACTGTTAGATTTTTACTGTTTTTTTTTTTTTTTTTTTTATATACTGTTAAATTGTTATGTACTGAATTCATTTCAAAATTAAATTAGATACCAAAAATATTTTGTTTTTTTCAGTATTATTATTATTTTTAACTAACAAAAGACTGTTAGATTTTTATTATGTTTTTACAAATCGTTAAATTTGTATATTATATTTAAATAATTCAAAAATTAAATTACATGCCTAATAATATCGTGCTTTGTTTTTATATGTGTAAACTAGCAAAACACTATAAGATTTGTATGTTTTTTTTTTTAATACATTTTTATCTACGTACTTAATTGGTTTAAAAATTAAATTACACGATAACTGAAATATGACTGTTACGTTTGAAGTTTTAAATTTATATTAAATACATTGTATATAATCGTATAAATACACATTATATTATAATTATTGTATTAAATACACACAAAAATAATTTGAACTAGTTTATAAAAACAGAATGGAAATTCAATAATGTATTAAAATTTTACATGATGTAACCACCATAAGTTGTCTTAAAGTTTATTACAAATACTGTGGTTGCAGGTATCTAATATACAGTTTTTGATACAAAAGTGTAGATCAGATTCATTTAACTATCTAAGAAGCTATTTATTTGAAAAATCAAAAAAAAAATTTCAAAATTTTCACTAGTTGGTGCGCACAGTTTCTTGCCGCCGCCGCCGCTGCACAGTTTCTCGCAATGTTCATAAATTTTAATTAAAGTCCTTCTGAACTTCTAATTTTAAAAATAACTCGTCGTACAGTACCCCAATACACACTGTGTGTGTTGACGTACGCGAGTGGGTGTGTGTGTGTGTGTGTGTGTGCGTATATGCAAATTAGCGCGAGATCTATTACGCCGCGTGTATGCCGAAACTTTTCCCTTAAAACTTGTGCGTGCATTATTGTAAAATTGTTAATTTCAGTTTGAAATCTTTGCAAGTGTGACAGAGTTAGCTAGGAGTAGCCGCGCTCTAGTAACTTCACACGAATTTAAAAAAATTAATTCGCGTTTAGATCCAATTCGACGAATGAACATTGTCGTCACTATAATCGATTAAGATTATAACAATGTGTTTTCGCGTTGCTTCAATTGGGGGGGGGGGAAAGTAGAAGAAAAACGCTCAAGTGTAAAAAAAAATTAGTGGCCCCTAAAATAATTGTAATATCTCATAAACCAGCGGGGGCTCGCCTCCCATAAAAAAATCCATAACTACAATTTACATAATTTTAAAGTATATACATGACTATTTATTTTTTCTTTATAAAAACTATCAGCATTAATAATATTGTATATAAAACTAAATTAGGACTCCGTCTAGGGAAATTAAATTTGATTCTTATTCATGGAACAATGGTGGCGTTAGTGCTGCTAACAAATATTTTAGAAAAAATAACGATTTGATAACAAAAAAGACAAATACCTAATTAATGTAATTTACCCATTTTTATGAACTAAAATTTAATTATTTGTAACATTCCACTTCAAAATTTGAATAAAATAATAGGTACGAAAATAATGTATAATGATGTATTTTATTTCACAATAAGTCGTAACTTAAAATAAAATTGTATACATTATACGGCGATAATAATAATAATAATAATGATGTTGATGATTAGAAATGTCCCTATAAAATGAACCACAGACAGATCATCTGTGAAATAAACCCATTGCATTTTTCGTATCAATAATCGACATGAAAATTACGAATTTCCATTGTTTTAGCTTCAGTAACGAAATTTCAAATTAAAAATTTTCAGTTTCCACTAGCTAATTACAAATTATTATAAAGGGAATTTCGAAATATTACCTCCCAAAGTATCTAGTTGAGGAGAAACGTTAATCAAAAAGTTGCTGTTTTCAAAACTTTTGAACAAGTAATTCAATTGGAAAACGTGTAAGTACACACACATAAAAAAAAAATTAATAAATAAATAAACATCATTGTGTTCAAATACTAATTTCTTTTCTCTTCTCAGAATCTAAAATTACTCCTGAACATATTTTTTTTTAACCCCGAGTCTCTCAGCACATTCCATTATGGAAGAAAAAATAAAATAATAAAATAAAGAAACACACTAGCTTCTTCGTCGCTTTGCTCAGAATCTAAAATCAGTAGGGGTTCGCTAAAACATTTTTATTAAAAGAAAGGGAACTCCCCGCGTACCACCCCCCCCCCAAATTCCTGCACTAAAATGAATTGAACAATGCGTGTGCAAACGCAGTATATTTTCTCGGTTACCAACCTCGTTCAGAAGTTTTGTTAGACAACTATGTCTTTATATTTATATTGTTAGCCTTGCAACTTTGGTCGGTTCGCGTGAATTTCCACGAAATGTTAACTTTCGAGAATTTTAGTGTCGAGGAATAAAGTAGCAAGTTCATGTTGTGCATACATTATACTGTCCGCGTAAAATGTGAGCAGGTAAATAATTAATGGGAAATACTGATGAAAATAGTTTTAACTGTGGCGCAATGTCCCGAGGTTATGACAGAGCAATATGTGTGCGAGTGGAGTAAGTGGTTCGCAGCGTTAAATACGCGTTTGATGTTTTGAACTTAAAATAGTTTAATAGTTATAATATTGTTGTTTGTATTAATTAATGGTGTAGATAAATTATTATGACGGTATTACTTAATAAATATTTTTAGATTCTGAGGGGAGCGAAGAAGCTAGTGTTTTTACAATGATGTTTATTTTTTTTTTTTTATTTTTTTTTTTCTGTTAACACTTTTTCGTATAGAAATACTTGTCCGAAAATTTCGATCATTACCTCTCTGAAACCGGATTTTCCTCTAGATTGTACTTTAAAGAGATCATTTTTTGAATTTCTCAATTTTTCGATTATTATTTTGGAAAAAACTACCCAAAATTTGACATA
>JAIPRM010010480.1:0-13728 GCA_025469315.1 Stegophylla sp. TES_Ste_2020
AATTCTTCAATTTTTTTTTTTTTCGAAAAAACTACCCGAAATTTGACAAAAACGACTCGAAAACCATCATTTTTTCATCCGAATTTTATGAAAATTTAAACATAGATAGAAAATCCTATAAAAAAGATTTTGGCGCAAGAAAATTTAGAAAATGTGAAAAAAAATTTTGGACATTTTTTGAATTTTTTTTTTTTTTCTTATATTATTAACTTCCTTTGTTCAGAATCGTTATACTGAAGAAATGATTTATCGTTTCTTTAAAATTTAATACGCCCGTCAAGAAAATACCACCCACCGTGCGAAGAACACCCATCGTGCGAAGTATATCCGGCTTTTCTATATTATTACTTCCCTCATTCAGAATTGTTTCTTTAAAATTCAATACACCCGTCAAGAGAATCCCACCCGCCATGCGAAGTGTGTCCAGATTTTTTTATTTTCCCCTCACGAGTCACCATCGTATACGTTCGGATCGATGATGAGAGGGGTGTGACAACCTCTCCCCCTAGGACCTCCTCCCTACGTGTAAATGACACTCGGAGACGGGTGAATCGTATAAGTTTACAAGTTACAGTAACTCAGTTACATATTTTTAATTTACAAGGTACGTTTTTTTTTTTTTTTTATTCTTCAATATAAATTTCGGTGAATTCCAAATTGTATTTTATTAATGTTACAAAAACATTAAATTATTCATATTATCTAGACATTGAAAATCAAATTTAATTTTTTTGAAAACTAATCGAAACTTGTCTGATGTAGTGAGTAAGTAAGTACATATTATTTAGTTAGTAAATAAAAATGGTACGAATAGTCATTAATAACAACGGTTTTAATTTTTAAATATAACAAATATTGTATTGTTTGATGCAATTTCAATATGACTTGAGAGTATAAATAAAAATTAAATGCTATGTGATAAAAGAGCATTTTTACCGGACAATTTTTTTGTGAATATAACTCTCTGGACACGAGTTTAAGTCGCCGTTTAAAATTGTAACTAGTAACGTTTAGAAAGTTATTTAAATGTTATATAACTGATAACAAGTTATAAGTTACATAATAAGTATTGCGGTTACATAACTCTGTTACGCGTAAATATTACTGCCCGACCCTGCGCTAACACCACCACTGTTGTCCGGATTCTTTCGAAAAGTGGTGAAGCACTACCCCGAAGTGGCGTTTAGCCCTTTAGACCTTTATATGGAATTCCGAGTGGACGCGTTTTTTTTTGCACTTTCGGAAAACGCCCTTTAATGGACGAGACGTAGACGCAAAGTATATATAAAAAAAAAAAAAAAAAAAAAAGTAAAATCTGTGTCGGATTTTCAAAACCATTTTGACGTGGCGGCGCGTCGATGGCCTATGACGTGATCCATTAACTGTCGCGCAAAACTGACAGTTCTGGAGTGCGACGAGACGAGACCGAAAAAAAAAAAAAAACACTTCGAGTGTAGAAGGCGTGCGAAGGTAGGAGCCTCGTTTAACGGACGACGAGGTCACGACGACGGACGGGGTGATTGCTCGAGGGTGATTGGTAGGGGATGGCGAATTCGTTTAGCGATTTTCATATCATGTTGAAGTCCACACGAAACACTAACGCGTAACTCTAACTAGGGTAGTGATTAAAATTTTTCTGCAAATAATACCCTGAAAATTTTCAAAAAGGTTCAAACCGTACTATACTACGAGGGATCAGCGAGAATTCGGTCATTTTAACCGATAGTCATTGGCCAACCAACGTTTACATGTACCGTTTATAAGACTATTTTGAGACAGACACAAAGTGAGTCACTGTGAATGAGACATAATGGAAAGTAATATTGTCAAAATATACAGAAACAATTTCAAAAATATGCATTAAGGAACCTAAAATATGCACAAAAAACACTGTAAGTGAAAAATAATACAACATTTTAATTTTATTATTATTTATTTATTTATTTTTTTTTTTTTAATCGTTTATATAAAAACTTAAACTCAGTTTTTATAAATATCGTGACTTTCAAATTGTTAGTATTTTTTTTTCATACCCGTAGATGTATTTTTTTTTTTTTTTGACGTTCGACCTTAGTTTTGCGGGATAAATTGTAAAAAAAAATACATTCATATACTCAAAAAATCATTAATAATATGCAATTATTATTAAACAAATTAACAAAATTAGCAAAAGTTAAAAAAAACAAATGTAGATTTACCATAGTAAAAAATAGATTCATATCGACAAAAAGACATTTGCAATTTTTGTAAATTATTAATCCCACTCATAAACAAATGAATTTAAATGGTGAAGAGAGGGAAAAAAAAAGAAAAAAAAATATTATAAATTAGTTACTAACCTTATACTATTAACTTATTTTATTTTTACATCCATATAAGATAGTATTTGTTAAAAAATGTGTTATATTCGAATGTATTTATTATCTTCGACTTTTCAGATAATGTACAGCACTTCTACAACCTCTTTGTTTTGTAGATGTTTAACTATAGTGTTAGCCTCCTCATCATCTTTACTTTTCATTCATGAACTTTGACAGTCAAAGTTATATGTTCAAAATATTCTTCTGAAATTTGAAGATCGTATTCGATAATAGTAATAAATAGTTAGTAGTTACATTGTTGTACACGTGAGGAATGAATTGAAATCATAATTACGCAAGTAGTTTATAAACCAATTTATTTCGAAATTTTACCAAAAATGTCTATATTTACTACCAACTTTTCGAAGAAATCGAGAGGGGCTCAAATTTTGAGTCTTGTAACCGAAGTGGTGAGTTTTATAAACGATTTTTTTTTTTTTTTTACTCGAATACGTTTTATTAGAGATTTTGAGTCTCTACTATGAGTGGAGTATATAGGTCTAAAACTAATCTATTACACCTATAAATTCGATTTATACTACTTAGAATAAAATGTACGACATCTTGTTTTTTATTTTCGAGTGTTTTTAATGATAATCAGGTATTTTTGGGTATTTTTTTTATTTTTTTTTTACTTTTAAGTATAAATTTATTTTTATATATGTTTTTTAAAAATGTTATCTAAATATACGTAATAATACCAGAATATTGATCAATCGACTTAATCTCGTCATGATTGATTTAGTGGATCGACTTATCGATAATATTATTGCATATTTTAAAAGTATGTACTTATAATGCTTTTATTTGTAAATATTTCATATATATATTTAACCCCGTTTTAAAAACTTTTTTAAGCTTTTCTGGAAGGTTTGCAGACATTTATTGCATTATTTTAAATACTTTTCTATAGTTTTTTAATGTATAAAATCCGTAGTCTGATCATAATCGACTGAACCTTCTAACCACGAACGTAGTCCGATGAAGTTTGAAAAAAAAAAAAAGAATAAAAACTATAAGCTATAAGTATATTTAAGGTCGAAAATTCGCAACTCGATTTATTATTGAGTAAATGGTTAGAAATAGAAATAATCGATATCGTCTGGATGAAATAATAGAAAATGGAAAAAATTACATTCGCTTTTCCCAAAAAAAAAATTATAAATCGCTTTCTCGTAAGTATAGTTTTTACGAAAAATAATTAAAAAAAACGAATTTCTACAACAACAGAAAACAAAACATTGTTTCGTTTAGTCCAGAAATATTGATTAAATCTTAATTTAAAATATATTTATTATCACTATATGGTAATGTAGAGTTGAACCGGAAAATGCACTGCAATCAAGGAAAAAAAGTGTCTTAAAGCTCACTAAAAATAAACGTCAAAACGCACAGTCGTTAGTTGGTTAAATTAAGTGTTCAGACGGTAAGAGTCGTACCAGACCGTTCGATTTTTGGTCATTAAATCCGGTTGTCACACGTCAATGTCACGAACAATGTCGATAACGACAAAAACAAAAAAAAAAAAAACAAAAATACAACGGTTTCTACCGTAGAAAATCTTTTTTGAATAATTTTTAATTTATGAACATTAAGAATAAACCTATATTATATTAGTAAGCTGGCATAACATTCTCTACCATAAAAGCTAATAAAATTATCATTTTCAAAAAAAAATCTCATTTTTGTCCGGTTAACAGTAATAATATTACTCGCATTTATTCTACATTTAAACCACTTGTAAATTATTGAATATAGGTCGTCAAAGAAAATTCAACCACACGTAGAATAACACATATTATAACACACACGTACAACAGTGGCGTGCTCACCATTTTTGAAAGGGGAGGATATTATTTTTGAATTATCACAGTTCCGTGGGGGAGCTTGGCCCCCCACACCTCTGTACCGTACATTTATATTTTAATTTACATTATTTCCCTGAACAAGTTAAAAAAAAAACCTTTTAATCTTCAAGTTTAAAGTTCGTATTTTAAATTGAATATAAATTTAAACTATTTATGTTATTTATATGATTGTAACCACCGCAGTGGCGTAGCCAGGAATTATTTTGGGGGAGGCTGATCAGTTGATCATTAATTAGTGCAATTAATATTCAGATTTTAGAGGCTAATATATTTATTTTATTGAATAGCTTCCCAAAGGGCGCTAACCTTCATAAATTTTCAAAAAAAGTATGGGGGATTCTGAGTGGTTTTTTAAGGACAGCTGACTCCCTAAGCCGCCCTTTCTAATGAGTCTATGGTTCCAGATCTAAGAAAAAAAAACGACACGGAAAAAGATGCTACGCCACTGAACCGCCGTCATACCACAATCTTCACCCCACCCACATGAAGAAGATAGGTCGTGTTCTCAACTTGTAGTACGTCACCTATAAAAAGTAACTAATCTCTAGTGAGTGACAACAGACAGAAGTCGAAAACGATGACGTTCCAACTGGATACACTTATGAGCTATGTGTTTCTACAGTCAACTAAATCTCCGTAGACAACACAACTTTTTTTTTAAATGATAAATTATGTAAGCACCCGCTTCGGAAGTGATTTTCATTTCATAAAACCTAGTCTATCGTTGAATTTTGAACACAGACATATTTTTGTTTTCATGTAGGTAATTTGATTTATTGAACAAAAAACATCCAAAGAGAGGAGATATGATACTCTGATCTCCCCGTGAGCGCGCCACTGACATGCAATATACATATATATTGAAAATGACAACTATTGTTTTTTTTTTTTTTTTACATTATTAATTTCCTCCGTTTAGAATCGTCTTATTGAAGAAACGATTTATCGTTGCTTTAAAATACTACACACCCACCAAGAGTATTTAATCCGAGGTCAGAAAGAATACTCATGTTGCGAAGTATGTCTGGATTTTTTTTTTTATATTCAAATCAAAAAATATTTTATTATCAATCGTTTTGGACGCTACTTCACGAACGAAATCCAATGGCTCCGAGGAATAAATTGTATATTTATTTAATTCTGGAAAATGTGTACGATTTCCTGGGATACCGGGAAGAATCGTGAGATCCCGTCCGGGAAGGGCGTGTGACGATCCAGCGACAGAGTGGGATTTCGGAGGGGGGGGGGTCAGTACTTGATTTATGCGTAACGAAACGGGGTCGGACGGCTGTGACGATCGTTTGACACCACGTTGCCGCGCGAATAGGAAAACGGTATTTAATTTTCTCCCGGAATTCCCGTCCGTCTCAGCGCCGCGGCGATAAATGCGCCCGGGAACACGGTTATAGGTTAGGGAACATGGCGACCCGGGATCGGGCCAACTACACCGAAGCGAACAGTCGCTGCGGTCTGATGTAATCGACAAACGCCTCCGGGACAGAGTCCTGCCGGGGAAAAGGGAGTGAAACGACGGATGTTGGCGGAGAACAAACAGGTCGTTTGACAAAACAATTACACGTGTTACGGTTATTTTATTTCACGTGTAAATCGTATGCGCGGCCGCGGTCGTACCCTAAACGCTCGCGTGCTAATACGTCACCGTCCGTCTCTACACCTGTGCAACCCCATCGGCTCCTGTTCAGTGTTTGTTATTCCCCAAACAGCTCCCGTCGTAGTAATTTATAATTTTATAATTTTTTGCATATTTTGTGACTTTTGCCGGTGCATTCGAGTTGAGTCCCCCCACCAAAAAAAAAAAAAATTCCGTATTTCAATTGTCCGAGTTGAGTCCCGAGTTTTATAAACGTTCCGACAACCACAATCAGTAAAGTCAAGCATGGTGGCGTAAGATTCAAAATTTAGGGTTATCCAAATTATACACAAATGAAAGTTCAGAAATAGGAAAATTTCTAAAATATGTATTTGGTCTACCTTACCTTTTTTAAAACCAGATGAAATGGAATAATATTTTTTTTTATCATTTAATGACTTAAAGCCGTCCGATGACCCTAATTTAAAAGCATTTTCAGATTACTTACTTGAAAAACTACAAATAACTGTGAATCATTTCACTCAAAATGTAATGGCATGTTTTATAAAGCACATCCGAACATATTTCAATTTATAGAAGCTTTGAAAGATATGCAAAAAGATGTCTACATAAAATTACGAAGTACGACAAAACGAAGAACCAACGTTATTAAAAAATAAAATTATATAAGTGATAAAATGGTGCAATACACTGAAAAAAAAAATATTAATCGTTTTGAATTAATAAAACTTCTATTTTATAAACTTAATCCCAATATTTAGTTATTTAATAACACGTATATTATAATATTTTCAAAAAGACTACGTCATTCACGACTTGTTAAAATCAAAATTTTTAAAAGAAGAGCTATTATTTTAAACAATAAATTAAAAACAACATTTTTAATCGTACTTACATTTATAATAAAAGTGTAGACAGTCCTAAGTCTGTGTTTTTTACTACACTGTAGTTAATAAATAAATGAGAAGGAAAATGTTTTTTTTTATTTGATAGGAATTTATTCATAGGAATCACCTATAAACGAAACTCAATAATTCTTATAGTAGGTTTTCTTTCCTGGGACTCAATTAGTATAGTTAGTTTGTTTTTGGGGACTAAATTAGTATGTTTTTTCAGTTTTGGGACTCAATTCGGATGCAGCCATTTTTGCATATTTAGGACATACTAGCTGAACCCGTGCACTTCGTAGCTAGTTAAAAAATTGAAAGATGGTCCGTGTTTTATACAATTATTATTTTCTGTGACCAATGGCAACCCAATACAAACAACCAAATACCTCTATTCGAAATTTTAAAATCTCTGTATCAGCCACCCTTTAGAAATTTTCATTCGTAAAAACCTTCTTCTGGAAATTACGAACACCTTAAAAAAAAAATTTGAGCCAAATCGGACCAGCCGTTCTCAATTGATGAATTGTTATACATTTTTGGCTCCATTTTTACATATTATATAGATTTTTTTGATTTTGTGAATTTTTATTGCATTTATTAAATATTTAGTTGATTTCTTAAGAAATTGTCTAAACGAGAATTTTAAAATCATAAAATATCAATTTATTTTACTCGTACAAGTTGTTGTGATTTATGAAAATTATTAATAAATAGTCACGGTTAGGTATCGAACTATCGTTTAACAATATTATCTAACGTTCAATGTTGTTTCAGTACTATCGTATATATAGTAGTAGTCAGTAATGGTTTACACTCGTGCGTCATTAAATCATTAAAAAAAACACCAACACAAATATTATACACACCTCTTTTGAGACAATCCTAAACCTAAAACCGGAGCCTTTTTGGGAATTTACCTTTTTTTTAAAAACAGGAGCCGTCTTGGAGAAATGGGCTACGTCCTTCTACACTACTATTGTTTTTCTACTACCGACTGCCGACTGTGAGGGGTTTCTAAAATAATATATTATTGTTGTATTACGTACGGCTGTGGTGGCGGTCGGTGCAAACATCTTTTCCTGAATTCCGAACGCCCTAACGGCGCGCAGTACGTTATTATAACGTCATACGAGTGTATTAACGGCTGTAACCCCATTGAGCGTGGTCAGTGGCGCAACTAGGGGGGCGCATAGAATCTTTAGCGCCCCTGAGTTCAAATTTAGCACCCCTTGTTATTTTCAAAAGGCCAACTATACTAATAATAATTACAGTAAAATGCCATAAGTTTCATATTTTTCAATTTTGAAGTAGGCACCTAATGTTCAAAGAAAATAATTTAGAAATATTATGCTAAAATTGTAAATAATGTAATGATATATTTAATCAAATATTGTAACATACCCGTATTATTACAATGGCAATTCTTAAATTGATGGACAATTAATTATGATATGATACATATTACAGAGAAACCGTTTGATGAGAACTTTTTTAGACAATAGGCCACACCAAAAACAAAACGCGCTGAAACTATTTTGATTAAAGATAGCAGAATACCACTCTAATAGCACTCTTAGTTATTTTTTATTAAATAATTTTAGCAACCCCAATATTTAGACTCTAGTTGTGCCTATGAGTGCGGTTGTAATCGAACAATAGGTATCCAAAAAACAACAATATTGAATACGAAAATATTTGCGACGTTCCCATTTTGTACCGTATGACTGCATTGCTATGAAATTGAGCGTCACTCCGCTCCGCAGCTCCGTTCTCTTCGCAAAATTCCCCACATTTGCTTCGTAAGGTCATGTCATACCACTAGCATTTGCGCTCGATTCAAATCAACCCTTGGCTTGCTGAGCAACGTGGAGTCATTTTGGCTTGATAATTGACTTGCTTTGATATGTGGGGACAAGTCACCAAGACGACACCCCTTTTTGTACATTGCCATCTCAACAATTTGCCTTTTGTCTTATTATAAGAAACTGTATTTCATAATTGTTCATCATACTCAGTGAAATTTACAAAATGCACAATATTTTTAAAAAAAAACACTACGAGTACGACTACTCATAAAATGCTACAACAAACCGAGTCTGACCAAGTTGTATTTACAGCCAGTGCTCGAATTGAGAGGGTGCGTAGGGGACCGAGCTTTTCTGATGTTTTATAAAATTTTGAGAGCACCCTGACTAATTATTTTTTATAGTATACGAATTACATAGTTTGAGGGGACGATTATTTATTGAAAATCCGATAGCACCCCTTTTTCCATTTTTCCAAGTCGAACACTGTTTACAGCGTAAGTAAAGAGTAACAGTCGATCATATTTTAGTGCAACCGTTGTAGAAAAAATTCTAGTTTCCTATCTGTCCCTTGGTTATTTTTGACTTCCATAGAACACCCATCGATCGACAAAAAATCCTTTTCGACTAGTGAAAAATTGGCAAAGCTGTACACAACATATTATATATATTATTATTTATAATATAAATTGATTATATATAATAATCAATTTGGTTTAAAAAAAAAAAAAGCCGATAACGAACGTATTCAATGAGATACCACTGGTATTAACCGGTAACCGGTATGCCGACAACGAGTTCTGACGGCATTTTATTCGGAGCCCTTTCGAAGGGTTTAATTATGCTCACATACCCCTACGGTTGTACCACGATCGAGTGGTGAACGTTAAACGGGTGTGTATGTAAGAAAACTAATCGATTTCCATAGCATACGATCCTACGCGAGCTTTATTAGTGCGAAAAAATGTCACGAAAAAAAAAAAAAAAAAAAAAAATGCAGTGTTTATAAATAGGTATGTACAGGGGCGTAGGTATAGATTTTAAATGGGAGGGGTTCAATCGGTTTAAAAGTCGATTATAGACTAAATTATATACGAGATTCACGGAATAAATTTTGAAAACATTATCCCATATGGAAACTTAACATGAGCGAAGAAGTCAGTATTTTTACAATAATATTTATTTTTTTTGTGTTTACACGTTGTCGTTTATGCTTTTGTGGTAAATACAACATTTTGGAATTACCGTGTGTTTTTAAGAATTTATCTAATACAATTTTTATAATTATTAGCTGAAAATTTAATCCTCACATATTATATTTGTAACCGCTCTAAAGAAATTTCGAAAATTCTAACCAAAAAGCGAAGAATACCAATGGTGCAAAGTATGTCCGATTTTTTTCCAATACAAATTAAAATACATGCAGTACTCTTTAAAACACACGAAGATACAAAAGGAATATCTGACATAGATTTTACAAGCTTTTTTTTTTTTTTACATATTTTATATTATTTGATACGAGGAAAAAATTGAAACCAGTAATTAAGTATTAAATACCCATTTACATATTTACAATTGAATCTTTATTGTTTAATACAATAGTTTTATTAGAATTAAATGTACTTTTTTTATTAACGAGGACGTCTGTCATTGATGCCTTATAATGATATTATTTTTAAAGTGAATTTTTTCTAGTGAAGAGCGTTCATTTTTCCATTAGAATTTATAAATTGGAGGGGTTTGAACCCCCCAAATCTCCCCCTTACCTACGCCTATGGGTATGTAGCAAGGTTTTGAAAGTCCTCGGTTTTTATCACAATACACTTTCTGAAGAATTTTAATTTAAACCGTCAAGTGAAATATTGTTTTGCGCTCTTGTTAGTGAGATATACTGGATAAATGGGGTTGTTGTTCGGTATCCGTACACTGCTAATGATTTTGAACAACTCGAAAGTGTTCACTCGATCTGTAAGTTACATCTTGTTGGGTATTAATCATTCTCCGCATGACTATTCTCCCGCTGTCTCGCATTTAGTTATGCACTCATTAGCTACTCGCTAATGGACTAATTTCCTTAAAGGATTGTCGCCTGGTGAAGACTGTTCTCCAGACTCACTCTCGATACTTAAGTTCAAAAAGCTCCATCGACTAACTCGTTCCTATATTATTTTTTATTTTTATTATTCCTTTTTGTTCCACCAACTCTACTAAATCTATCCTTTTTTGGTGATTAATGCGAACGACCAATGAGGATCTTTCATTTTATCTTTGATATAATATATCTCACTAGTTTTAACGTTAATTTTTTGTAAAATGTAAGCTGTAATAATTTTTATGATGCATATGATTCTAAGAAATGGTTTAAATATGTTTATTGTAATAATAAATAAATAAATCGTATTAATTATAAGTTTTTTTTTTTTTTTGTAGAATTTCCCCTTCATGGATTAGTTGAGGTTATATAGAGGTCATTACGGTCATTAAGACATGAATATCATAATGTATTTCTGTGGTATTTTACTCCCCACATTCAAATCAAAAACTACCCTTGATATGTTTTGAAAAACCACGTCGGAGGCAATAGGTTTTAAAAGAAATGTATTTTCAAAAAAGTATTTTATAAAATAATAAAATTAATTTGTAAACGCATGATTCCTGTCTAAAGATTAAACTTAACTTGTTAGTAGTTGTTAAATTAAAATTTCAATCATGATTCGAGGGAGAAAAAGACCGTTAATATTTTTAAATTTAAGGCTGAAAAAAGAGATTTATCACTCAAACACGAGGAGAGGGGAGTGTATATTTACCGTTTTTTAAACATATGTCAGCAAAAATCAGTGAATCAGAACAATTATTCTAACTCGTATTTTATTTGTGTTCTGATACCGATTTTAATAGATTCCGAATTTTAAAATTGTTTCACTAGATTTTGTCAAAATTAAGATTTTAAACGTTTTCAAAAGATTATTTGTTCAGACCGATTTTATGAAACTCGGAATTCAGATAAAAAAACAATTATTTTTCGAAAGTTAATACTTAATCAATTTCAATATGTTATGTTTTATTTGAAAAATCTATCGAAAAATGGCTATCACAATGTTACTGAATTTTTTTTATGAAAACGTCGGCGAAGAAAAATGTTTTGAAAAAAAAAAAAAAACTAAATTTAAATGGATAAACAAATACTTATATTTGAACTTTATTATTTTATTTTATTACTAGTAATAAATTTTAGGATTATTAACCATTACTTATTGTGATTGCACTTCTTAGTACAGGGTTTCCCAACCTAGGGAGAGGTTTCAGACTTTTTTGGGGAGGCTAGAGATTAATTATTATTAATAAAATATATTTGAATATGTATTTTATTTTATTTTATTTTTTTTGCCTTTACTAATTATTCAACGTGTTTGGTATAACCAAAAAATTTGATCACATTTTTTTTTTTTTTGTGAATTAAAAATGGTGGGAGAGGAACCTGAGATTTTTTGAAAATCTTTTGGAGGGCGTGGAGTAAAATATGTTGGAAAACGCTGATATTATATTAACAATTATTATTGAGTTATACGGTCTATCATGATATGACAACGCTTATACTTTATTTTTCCGTCGCTGTGTAAACATGTCGATCGATTTAGAAATTACCCAGAACGAACGAGGCCGTGATTTAATGTTGTATACCTAAATTATATCGTTTTATAAAGAAAACAATATAATGACGTTGCAGCCTTGGCGATTGTCTTTTAAAACTATGTCGTTACGACAGTTCTGTGTGTTCAGACAGTTATTTCCCAATGTGATTTTTGGAAATATACATGGAAGGTATGAAAAGAGTTCGAAAATATTGAACTTGACCTTTCATTACGTGATAATAATAATAATAATAATAATAAAAAACTTTATCCGGGAAAATATTACCTAATGTGATTAATTATAATCAAGTGCTGGATTTCGAAAAAGTATGGTAATAATTTGACAAATCCAAAAAACGCATTTTAATACAATTATACGTATAAAAACTCCATTTTAACTAGGCCAATGATCAAAATAATTGTCCTAAGCTTCTAATTGGTAATGGGAACTAATGCTTTGAAAACATTTTTTTTTGTCTTTCGAAAATTAACTTTTTGAACTTATATTATGCAGTCTGATCATTATCATTTAGGTAAAAAATGAAATTATTCCCGTCTCGTCTTTTCACGATGTCGTTGACATGCAATTTCAATGCAGTAAACTGAGGTTTCCTGTTTTTTCGAAACAGAATCACGGGTAAGGGGTTGATTAAATTTAATTTGGTTGACAGTTTTTGCAGTTCGTTTTCCCATTGGTCGTTTGCAACCATCAGCAAAAAGGAATTATAAGATCATTGCAGGACGAGTTCATTGGATAAATCATAATTTTTTATAAAAAAAAACACCAAAAACCTAAATTTACTTCGTTCAGAATCTAAAACTGTGATATTGATATAATTTGTTAAAAAGTAAAACTAACTTCTGATTTACATGACATGTTTTTAATTTAATATAAGAAGCTATGACTAGCCATAAACGGGAGTCATAAATATTATAATTACAATTTATGCATAAATTAGGCAATGAAAAACTTTTTGAATATTTCGCTGATAACATTCGTGTCGTCATTTGGTTTGATGATTGGTATTCTGTTTGGAAATAATCTCAAAGTAAAAAAAACTTTATATTATAATATATATTATATTATATTATAAATATATTTATAATTTTATTTCTTTCGAAATAAAATTCTGTGTTTTATGGAAGCACAAATCGTACAGTACGAATTACTAAAAGCCAAGTGTGTTGTTAAAAAATTTTAATTATCGGAATATTGTTAGACAAAACGACAAACTTTTGTCCATGTAAACATTTATTAAAAATAATAATAAAAAAAAAAACGGAAATACTTCGCACGATGGGTAGGATTCTCTTGACGGGTGTATTGAATTTTAAAGAAATGATAAATCATTTCTTCAATAAAACAATTCTGAACGAGGGAAGTTAATATATTATACTTAATAAATGAGAAAAAAAATGTTAGAAAAATGTCCAAAATTTTCTTTTGCCAAAATCTTTCTTATATGATTTTCTATCTATGTTTAAATTTTCATATAGTTCGGATCAAAAAATGATGGTTTTCGAGTCGTTTTTTTAAAAATTTTTGTAGTTTTTTGAAAAA
>JAIPRM010010481.1:0-13728 GCA_025469315.1 Stegophylla sp. TES_Ste_2020
AATGTTTTTTTTGGAAAAAATTACCCAAAATTTGACAAAAACGACTCGAAAACCATAATTTTTTCATCAGAATTTTATGAAAATTTAAACATAGATGGAAAATCCTATAATAAAGAATTTGGCGCAAGAAAATTTTGAAAATGTGAAAAAAAATTTTGGACATTTTTCGAACATTTTTTTTTTTTTTCTTATATTATTAACTTCTTTCGTTCACAATCGTTTTATTGAAGAAATGATTTATCGTTTCTTTAAAATTTAATACGCCCGTCAAGAGAATACCACCCGTCGTGCGAAGTATGTCCGGCTTTTTTTAACATTATGTCTTGAAAAGTATTGTAAATTTTTATAGTAAAATGAAGTTTCCAATAGCATTGAGATACTAATATTGGGATAAACTTGAGGAGGAGATTTAGTTCTTAATGATCTATACGTCGGATATGAACATTAATAATAATAATAATAATAATTAAAAAAAAAAGACAATAAATATTATAAATAATATATCTGACTAACCATAACTAAGAACATTCGTATGAGTGTACACCGCGACCCACGACCGTGGTTATATTTACTAATATATATATTTATTTTTTTTTTTGGTATTGGCTATGGGAAGACCGTATAATCTGCATTGGCGTCATTTGGAGTAAAATCATGGGGTACCAAGCCTCTTAAATATTTTAAAAATTCAGTTGCGAATGTAAATTAGAATTAGGAAACAATTGCAGGTGGATAAAATTTACTTACGATTTCGTATGATATCATATTTTTTAAGTTCAAAATATGTATTCTTAAACTTGGTGAAGTTGTCCATTCCCTGTGATATCAAAGTTTTTCTTTTACAACTTCATCTTTGTTAATTTCTTGATTTCTATATGATGTTCATAGAGTATTGGTAAATTATTTAAGGGGGTTTATCTGAGGATATAAAGTATGTGGTATAAAAAAATAGACACACTTAAAATGGGCCAATTTTAATTTTGAAAAATAATAATTTCAATTCATCATAGTCTCTTTCCTGTGTTTTCTTAGAATTACTTTTTTATTTTTTATTTTATTCAGTTATTAACCTTTCAAAATACCTTTGAAATTTTGCAAAAATCGAGAAAATGTATATTACTTCTATTAGTAAATTATCTAAACACAAATATCAAAAATGTATTCCTGACAAAATATTTATCATTATATGTCCAAATTCAATAGACGATAATATCACGAATTATATATTATACGTTTCATATAAATTTTTTTTATAATCATTTTCTCAAAAAAAAAAAAAAACAAGACAATTTTTAATATTCTTTTAGAAATTAAACGTGGGGTAGCAATTGCTACCTCCTTTCGCTACCCCCTAATGTGACGTACGCCTATGGATGTAAACACTACTACTTCGCCGCCTGACTCCGAGCAAAGCGAACAGCGCGGTTTGTTTAAATAATTTCATCGTCTATCCTATTAACTGCAGCATCGTGTGAATTTCGGTATCGATAATCTAATTATTCGAGAGGAGGAGCAATAATAAACCGAGATTGATAATAATAATAAACACGAGAGACGATAACATTACTGCGCGCGGAATCCAATTATTATTTCGAAATTGGAATTACAACGTCCTAATGAAAATTTCGTTTAAAACGACGACGCTATCTAGAGCGTGTGTTGTTTATATTCTTTTTTTTTTTTTTTTTTTTTTATGATCCACTCCAATTTCATCCGCGCGCGCGATCCCTTCCGCGGGGATTTGCAACCTTTTAAACTTTCCGAAGAGAATTAATGATAGTTTCTATCTCTGACAAAACTAAACGGTTTTCTCCCGATCTTTATTTTCCACTATTATTTTCGTTCATTAAGCTTTAACAACCTTTATTCTCGGCGAATAAAGAAGCTAGCTAAACTCTATATACATATATAATATATAACCAGTGGTTCTACAGTTAAAATTAAAGTATAATAATATCGTTGATGCTCAAAAAAAAAAAAAAAAAAAAAATGAATGAATGAATGTCTTTAATAATAATCTTTATTAATTGTTTTATCATAGTTTCAAAAAGAATAAACACATTAATATGTACTTACAATATCGGTTTAGTTTTTTATCTCGAAATTATTGTGAAAAATATACAAGAATGAAATCTGTTAACAAGCATCACTACTAAACCCCCTCGTTTTTTTTGGTAGAATACTGAGATAAAATATACGAACAGTTATTGTCGTCGTACACATTTTAATTTTTATTCAAACTTTTTTCTAACTACAATAAGTTTCAACAATTAATTAACACGTTGTACACAACTTTTATACGAATATTAATATGTCAAGCATTGTCTATAATGAATTAATCTAGATAAATAATTAAGTGTGTTATTTACGTGTCTAAAGGAGTAATTTATGGTCATATTATCTTTGATAAAAAAATATATTACTTTTAAGATAAAATTATCTTTTTTTGATTATATTTTATTTTAATTTATTTCAAATGTACTGTATTTATTCAAATATTTAAATACCAATATTTTTATTAAAAATATAATCTACAGATACACAATTTAATCAAATGGTTAGTGTATAATGGTACAAAAATATAAATATAAAGATTTTAGTTTTAATATTTTCATAATAATAAAACTACAGCTTAAATAATATACTATCATTTTATTAAATAAACATAAAAAAAAAAAAAAAAATAACAGCTTTGTTGTATTATAAACTGTATAGTTAAAAAAAAGTAATTAATATGCTTTTCTTATCTTTGTTTTTCTATCTAGGTTAAATTAATTTTAATATTATGTTTTATTTGTATCTTAGATAGTTTTTTTCTTATTTCTTTATCTAGATAAATTATATAAGTAATTTGTGCAAAACACTTGACCAACAGATCAATACTGATTTTCGCTTTTTTTTACCACTCCTACAAAATTACATTGAAAATACTCTGTATGACGTATCTGTAAAAATATAAACTTATAATTATAATTTAGAAATAAACTTTTAAAAATTATATTGTATGTGTCTTACCAAAATTAAAAATTAGAAAATAAACAAAAAAAAAAAAAAAAATACCCCTTTAAAATGTCTAAAATTTGATCAGATAATATAAATTGAATCAAAATGTAACGAGTGTTAATAAACACGGGAATTTATTCGTATTTTCAAATCACAAATTTACTTGGACAATGTACTTACTTTTGCATTTTGGAACACATTCAATGCATTTTTTTTTGAAACATGACTTTACAATAAAATGTTTTTGTTTTAATGAGATTGATATACACACTTTTTCATTCTGTACCCACTATACGTTCGACCACGACATTTCGTACTACACGAAGTGTGCCGTACTGCACGCAATTTCAGTCCCCAGTTGACTATGTTTTTGTGATTATATTTTATTCGAGAAAATGAAAGTTCACGTAAAGTTCTGCGAAAGTGTTTACGTAACGCGTTTTAAAGAAATAACACAATACGTATAATAATTTCGAACATTAATTTAATACATATTGTTAATTTTATTCATTGTCCTTTATTTCGGCTGTTGTGTCCTGTTTGTCCTGACAAACTTTTCTCAGGACGTTTTTCGTCCCGTAATTTCAAGTCTGTCCCATATTAATCCCGTTTTTTGACTCACTTTTGATTTAAAATTTTTGAAATTAAATTATTGAATAAATTAATGTAAGAATCCAGAAATCTTTTGGATCAATAAAATTATAATCGTAAAATGAATTAACAAGTTTTTTTTAGAGAGTAAAGTATTACAATATGCACGAATAAAGAATTTAAAGAAATTTTAAAAAGTATCAATTTAGTTTCATTGTGTTATTTTATGTTTTTCAAAATAATGTTTTTACGTGTTTAAATTTAATCTGTAATAGGTAGTTTAAAAATTATATTTATGTCACGATTCAAAAACATATGTATACTTATTTATTTAAAAATACTATGAAAAATATTTTTGTCCTGTATTTTATTTTCTTAAATACGTTCCACCCTATTCTATATTAAAATAAATCTCTGCAAAAATTTAATTATAGTGTAGTTAATGTGGTTATTGATTTTCATCTAATTGTTTAATATTTTCAAAAAAAAAAAAAAAAATGGTAAGATTTACTTTTTTTCTAACAATAATTACGGTAAATAATTGAAGAAATTATTATTATGAAAATTAAAATATCAATTTCGTATCAACATGTAGAATCTTTGTATCAACTTGTTTTCGGAACATTTTGTAAGCTATTGTTTAATATAATATGTATGTTTATATATTTTTCAAATTATTTCATTAAATACAATTTTTTTTTTTTTTTTATTAATTTATCCTCAATATACTAAAGCGAATTATCAATAATTTATATTTTTAATTTTTTTTTTTCGTGGTGAGAAAAAATAGGCCATAGGGGCGGGGTAAAAAATTATACCGAAGCCTATGGCGGTACTAAAATGTGCTAAATTCGACCCTAAATATTTGTAGCCCCTCTTAGACGAAAAATGAAATTGCGCCCATGCAGTTTAAGCATAAGAAAAACGAGAAAACGTCCGTTTAAAATGATTCTACATCGCATTAAAAATTTCTGGAAATCGTTGAATTTACAAAACACTTTTATTGACATTTAACCCTGTTTTAAGTAAACCGTTTAGAGACTATAGTTAACATTTTGCGGATCCCTTTCAACAGCGCCAAAACAATATTCTATATACGGGCGTTTTTAAATAATTCGTTAAAAGTTTGCTCGGACAACTCGTTTATTCAAAGTTGGGAACTTTTGTTTAGTGAACATTTTTTTTTTTTTTTTTTTTTTCTACATAAAAAACATTTACATTTACCTCGGGTGTCCGCTACAGGTACAGTGCGATTTCACTGCTGTATGTTTATGATTTCACTGTTGCTTGGTTTACACCAGAGGTTCCCAAACTTTTTATGGTACGAACCATTTTGGGCATTTTTAGCAACCCACACAACAATATAATCAAATGTCCTTTTTTATTTTTTTTTTTTTTTTGCTTGTCGAATAAGGATCACAAAAAAGAAACTGAATAAAAAAAAACCAAAAAAGCATTTTGTATTAAAACTTTTATCGAATAATTTTTTATAACTGTAAACAACTACTGTAATATTATTTACTGAATTATTACAAAAAACGTGTAGTTAATATTTAAAATTATATAGGTTTATGAATACGTCGTTTAAATGAACATTACAAAAAAAAAAAAAAATTCTTTCACAAAAACATTTTTCAAATTTCCATAATATTTATTACATTTCCATAGAGTTTTAGTTGCGTTTTCGTGTCAAATTTAGGACAGCTTTCCTTAAATTTTGCAAAAGTATTGAGAATTTTGTATTATTTGACCGTTCTATAATGCCAGAGAGGCAAATTCTGATTAAAAAACGTTGTCGGTTGAAACTTTTTGGGAAATTTTTCTGTACGAAAAAGTGCTCGAAGAGAAAAAAAAAATAAACACCATCGGAAAAAACTAGTTCCTTCACTCTACACAGAAACTAAAAATTACAACGCGACCCACAGTTTGGGAACCTCTGGTTTACACTGTTCATTCGTAAACTAAATGAACGCACTCATGTGTGTGTGTGTGTGTAATAAACGCATAAACTAAAAAAATAAAAAAATAATATATCACGTCGTAACGTTTGCCCTTTTAGTTAATTATATAACACGTGGTGGTTATGAAGTTATGATAATATTCTATAAACGATCCGAATTCGCATTATTTTAAAAGAAAATCGGTACGTCAGCTTGTTGTACGCCTCGTTTCTTAATAAATGACTGAACAATAACACTGACACCGACTCCGACGACTATTTCATACACTTAGCATAATTAATTTCAAAGCCGACCCGCCCCACACAATAATATTCACCAGTGCTGGATCTAGGGGAGGGCAAGTGGGTATCATTGAGTTTATGAAAAATCAAAAAACCTCAGTTTGAGCGTATAAAAAATGTACAAATGTTTCAATATTTTTTCATTTTAAATGTTTAAACTTGAATATTAATATAATATTACATATTATTTAGGAATTTATATACCTAACTATTTTTGTCTGATAATATCTTAAAGTCCATAAAAATTATTAATATTATAGAAAAAAAGATTTGTGTTAAAACACAACCTCTTCTTCCCAAGGGCCCTCCAGCTCCACACGTGGAGTGTACAGTTAAGGGCGCTGCATTTTTACATGCCCCGGGCGTCGAATGTCCTAGATCCGGCACTGATATTCACGACACAAATCTATTTTATATTCCTTATGTCAAATTAAAAATACTCTACTCGTTTCCTTATAGAAATATTTTAACGTCCACCGGTAATTAGTTTAATTTAATTTATTAAAAAATTTAAATTTATACCGTGTTAAACGTTTTTTTTTTTGTGCTTATAAATGTTATATCTGTGTTTGCTTTGTTAGATTATGATATATATATATATATATATATATAACACATATATATATATATATATATATGGAAAATTTGAATTTTGTTTTTTGGAAAGTTCAAATTACTACAAAAACTGTGTTCTCTATACCTGACTTTTTTTTCATATCACCTTATAAGGATATCCTGTGATAATATTATAAACTTTTTTTTTCCAAATGGCAACTCTATCTATTTTAACTACCGAATTTCATTCATGTTATTTTTATGTGTTTAATTTTTGATGTATTAAAGTCGAAATTAAAACGAGTAATTTTCGAATTATTCAAACAATTTAAATATTAAGGATAATAGTCTCTCGAACTTAATATATTTTAATTACGAAATTATTATGAATCTATAATATGATTATTACTAATTAATTCGAAACGTTGTAAAATACAATCGCGTTCTGATTAAAGTTTAACTGTGTGTGAATTTATATTAATTACACGATGCGTAGGCAACTAAATATGTGCAAGAGATTTAACACTTAAATTTGAATAATTCGAAAAAATATTCGTTAAAATCAGGTACTTAATCGTGTAATATAAGTAAAAATTATCTTTGAACATGAACGTTCTTGCAAGAAATGTACTCGAAAATATTAGAATAAAATAATTGAGATTTATTTAGATAATGTGTGATTTCTATTTTGGGTATCGTTCGTGATAATTATATGTTATGTGTAGGTAGCGTATTGAACGTTATAAATATTTATATATTTTAATATAAAAATAAATTGTTGAAACATTTCGAAAATAGTCACTTTGTAGAATTACTTATAAGTTACTCAGAAAAAAAAAAAAAAAAACAATTTTGAAATCGTTTGAATTTTGAATATTAATTAGAACATTTTATTTTTCAAAAAACACAGAAAATTGTATGATTTTTAAACTCTTAAATAGATAACTAATAATATGATATTAGGTAATATTTTTGTTTATTTTTATAAATGTTCAAAATGCCCCCCCCCCAATTGACTGCTATACATAACTCAATTTTATACAACCATCATGATCTTTGTAATGAAATTATGCGTGTAATTTGCTGTGTTTTTTGAAAAATAAAACGCTCTTCGAAATTCAACCGATTTCAAAATTGTTTTTTTTTTTTTTTTGTCTGAGTAACATATAAGCAAACCTACAATGTGGGGCTATTTTCGAATACTTTTTTTTGGTGGTTTTGAATTTTGAAAAAAAAAACAAAAAAAAAACGGAACTTCAATTACTGCATTATATCTGGAGTAATAACTAATGAATTTCCAATAATTAATTTACATCATACTCTATAAATATTTATATAATTTTAATATATATATATATATATATGTTATAATATTATAATATATGCATTAGAAATGATTAAATAGTATAATAAACTAGAAATTCTCGAATCGCCCGTGTCGAATTTCGCCCCGAACCAAATAGTTTAAATATTTTCCCGGAGCACAACGAACCGAAATTATTAGTGTGAAACATTTGCCAAAGTTTTATGGACGAGTTGAAATGTTTATTGGTCAGAAGATGTATGGGTAAGTAGTAAAAGTATTAAATGTCATATCTCTCTCCGAACACGACAGACACTCGGGGGGGGGGGGTGGAGGGTTAAAGTGATACGAACGACGTGTTGAAATACGTACACAACAAACTTATATTATGATAATGCAACGTGACTTTGCAGCAACACGACCTTTCATCGAGAGAACAGAACGATATGCATAAAATATTATTATCGGATAAAATAATATTATCAAGATGTGAATTTATGTTCCGCAAAACGTAATATGTATATAATATCCGTGTCATCGATTTGTCGTCGAGTAAAACCGAGCGAGAAATCATTATTATCGGGCAATGCGTTTGAAAAATAATAATAACTATTTTTGAAATTTACTGGCAAAACAATTGCTTTTTTTTTGATTTGAAATGTGTCGCGCCATATAATTTCATTAAAATACATAGCAATAAAAAAATGACTCGTTATGTTCTCAGAACGGCTTTATTTTTTTTAAAACAGTAATATTTATTTTAGATTCTGAACGAAGTGAAGGAAGCTAGTGGTGTTTTTACAATGAAGTTTATATTTATTTATTTTTTTTAATTTTAATTTTTTTTTCCTGTGTACAATTTTTCTTATGGAAATACTTGTCCAAAAGTTTCGATCGGGAACTTTTGCCTCTAGATTGTACTTTAGAGAGGTCATTTTTCGAATTTCTCAATTCTTCAATTTTTTTTTTTGAAAAAAACTACTCAAAATTTGACAAAAACGACTCGGAAACCATCATTTTTCGATCCGAACTATATGAAAATTTAAACATAGATAGAAAATGATATAAGAAAGATTTTGGCGCAAGAAAATTTTGAAAATATGAAAAAAAAAATTTTGGACATTTTTCTAACATTTTTTTTTTTTTTTTCATATTATTAACTTCCCTCGTTCAGAATCGTTTTATTGAAGAAATGATTTATCGTTTCTTTAGAATTAAATACACCCGTCAAGAGAATCCCACCCATCGTGCGAAGTATGTCCGGCTTTTTTCAATTTCACTGAGATTTAAAAAAATATATCTCGCCCCAACGATTGGAACAAACTGTGAGCGCAGATTTGAAATATAAATACAATTTTACCGTTAATAAAACTTAGATTATTATTATTTTCAAAAACAACTACAAACATAATATTATTAATAGTGATAACGAAAATTTTTATTTACTATTTTAAATTAATAAATTTAATTATTTTCAGCCAATCGCTTTATATCTTATAAACACGTTCACGCACTTTAATATTCTTTACGTTTATTTAAAAGTTAACATTTATGTAAAATTTACCGAATTGCTTTCTATTTTTAAAATTGTTTAAAATGTATTAAGACATTTTCAAATGGAACTGTTTAAAATATTATTTATTTTAATTTTTCCCTAAGAAATTCTAATATAATACCGTATGAACATTTCTATGCAGGTGTTAATAGTGGTTTATGTTTATTAATTGTTTGTTAATTAATGTTTATGTTTCAGAATTAAATCCTTAAGGTACAAAATTGTACAAAAGCAATAACACTTTTAGATTTTTAAAATGAAATCGTGTTATAGACATAGAAATATAATTAAACCTATATATATATTATATATATATATATATAAGATAGGCGGCACTTGGCGTTAATTTCAGGGTTGGCAAACATTAAATAAAAATATAGTAAATCTCTCAAAATTAAATTTCACCCTTTGTTAATTTTTTTCCATTTCGCTTTGGGAAATTCTTTTTATACTCATCAGATCAAATGAAAAAAATAATAATGACTTAAATATTAAAAAAACACAACTATATACTAACTAATATGTTTTATAGTAAAGATTTTTATCAAAAAAAAAAAAAAAAAAACATTTGGATTATTTTAAGTCTAAATAAAAACATTTATGTAATAATTTTAAAGAAAACAATTTCAATTTGGCTATATTAAAAGAGATAAATATAAAAAATTCTAAAGCAAAAATTTATCAAAATAATACCTAATTATAATAATATTTAATTAATGTTTGTATATCATATTTTAACATTTTAGTGATTAACTTTCAATAATATTATTTAGATCAAAAAAAAAAAAAAAAAAAAGAAATACTTACTGAAATATAAATAATTATGTTTAATAATCGGAATTACATTTTGATATTAGTAAGATAAAATATTACAAATATTTCATTATTATTGAAATAATGAAATAACGGGTATTGTAGTTAATTGTTTTAAGGGGGGGGGCAAAAGTATATCTTTGCCCTCTCTATTAATTCTTTGGAGGTGCAACTGCCCCTTCATGCACCCCTCAGTTGCCGCCTATGAATTATATAAATTAGTTATCTCGTGTGAAATTTTCAGTTTATAAAAATAAAAAATTGCAAATGATGGATGTTAGTATTCAAATATAATATTGATTTTATTATTATTATAATAAGGGCTCAGATGTTATGGAATGATAAAAGATTCGCAATAATTTCGTAATAATATAATCATTTCGACATTAGAGGCGTTGAACCGTAAATTGAACTTTAAACGAATATCGAAAATAATACTCAGAGCCAATTTTCATGAAACTTTAAACGAATGTATATATATATATACATAAAAAAAAAAAAAACGATATGAATCTTTTAAAGCAAAGAAAAATCTTTTATTTACCTGATTTTAAATTATATTTGATACAAACTTTAAAAAAAAAAAAAAAACGACAACTTTTCAATATTTTCAAGTCCATTGTTCAGATCAAAAGCGTGATTTTTTTATTTTTTATTTTTTTAAAAAAAACGTTTTCAAATCCGTGAAAGAGTCTACTGTCGGTGTGATTCGAGGAAAACCATTATTGTCGCGGAGTTACAATGCTAAACGACGGAACCTCGTGAAAACCTAGTTTATATGACATATTTTACCCGTTTTTCCTTGAATTGTCTGTCGGGGGGGGGGTAGGTTTTCCGTTGTGCATAGAAAAATATCGAGGAGATTTCGACACATCATTACCCCCCCCCCCGTCAAAGGTACAACAAAGCCGAAGAAGTTTTGCGATCCAGAGAGAATATGAATAAAACTTTTTTAACGCTTTTTACAGGTCTGAAAAAAGGTCTGAGAAAAAAACGCACACTTTATTCTTAACACATTCATTCCTACGCTCGGAATCTCCAAACGGTGTGTATTTAGATTCATCGACACCGGTCTAATAGTAACGAGCAATTAATATTTACTTTGGATATTGTTTTTTTTTAAAAACAGTCATCCGTTTTTTATTTAAATCAGTATTATCACTCATTATTAAGAAAACTTTCGACTGGTTACTAAGAAGCATTTAGTTCGGGGAAAATTTTTTGAATAGAATAAAATCACTGAAAATTTTACACCCATCATTGGTATATTTTTAACTTTTCCAAGGGGAGTGGGTGAAAAATATAAAAATTTAGACTGTTGTGGGGTTTTATCACCCCCAAACTTTACAATAAAAGTCTTGGTACATAAAAACGATATGATTATTATTGAATTGTTTCAACAGCTGTTCTTTAAAATTTATCATCTGCTTAAATGAATTAATCGTTTGTTATTTTTTTTATGCATCAGAGGCTTTCAAAACAGTTTTTTAATAATTTTTTATTTCAAGAACATTCGTAGTGGGTATACTACAAAATCGGAGTACCTAACAATTATTATTTAGTGAAAATAAATTAACAACCAGTGGGCAGCGCGAAGAGGGTTTGTTTGAATCACGCGATTCATTTTAGGGGGTGGGTGGGTGTTCAAGATCAGGTTAGTAACTGAATAATATCGCATTAGAAGTGAAAAGTAAAATAATATTCACATGGACTATTATTAGCCATTATGTACATATAGATAGGGAGTCTCTATAGATTTGTGAGCTTTAAAAAATTCGAACTTTTAATTTTTGTAAACCAAATTGCCCTTAATGGGCAGGTGGTCAGAGAATAAATGGTGATTCGAGTAAAAAAAAACAAACTTCACACTGCCACTAATATCAAATTCTCAAAAAAAAAAAAAAAAACATGATCCATAGTATGCGTATTAAAATTCGAATAAAGGTGAAAAATCAAAATTTTAAAACCACAAAGATAATATTTTAAGAAAAAGAACTTTAATCTAAAGAGTTATTTTTAATTTTCAGTGCGTTGTACTGAGTTTTTTGTGTTTTTTAAATAACGATACAAATTTTTACAGAATTGTTTATAATAATCTTCTTAAAGATATTCGTAAAATTAAAAATCTTTTCACGGGGATCTGTCATCCAAATCGTCCCTGTAAATTTGTAAACCGAGTGCGAACGGAGGAGCGAAGAATACCCAAGGTGCGAACTTTATTTTCGTGCTGAAACTTACACGTAGGTACGTAGTTTCTAACACCCGTACAGTTTTCACTTCTAATGAAAGGTTTGGTGATTGTTTTTCACGAGTGTTTGTTCACTTTCTTTTCAAAAAGTTTTGAAACTTTGGTCGCTACTTGGTAACAATGACCCAACTGACGGATACGATGAAGTAAACGACTTATTTTCGTTTAAAAGATTTTTAATTAAAGTGTGATTTGTCTAACCGTTGGAAACATATTCTGAAAAGATATTTTATCGATTTCAATTTTATAATAATTATATATTATTCCGTATAACATTTTGATCTGAACTGTATGAAAATTTAAACACAGATAGAAAATCATAATACGAGAAAGATTTTGGCGTAAGAAAATTTTGAAAATGAGAAAAAAAAATTTTGGACATTTATTTTGTCATTTATTTTTTTTATATTATTAATTTCTCACGTTCAGAATCGTTTTATTTGAAGAAATATGATTTATCGTTTCTTTAAAATCCAATACACCCGGTCAAGAGAATCCCACCCGTCGTGCGAAGAACACACTTTTTTTACCTTTGTGGCCGGTTTATCGTTCGCGCATTTGACTTCACGACACCGGAGCGTAGCGATCTCATTGATTTTCTCTCTGGTCTCGACGCATTCGGTCATCGCGCGTCTCGCGTAACGTACGATCTGCCGTAAATCGGTTCTGAAATATAATGTCGACGTTACATAAATTTTTGTTTGACCATGGGAATAAATATTTTGACGTACTCGGTTTGAAATTCGATTTCTTTAATGTGATTAACGATGCAACCCCTCGACTTCATAATTATTCGACGATTGCTATCGTCAGCACATGTTGCACTTTCGAACGCACTCGACAGAAGTTTCAATAATTTCGACGTTTCGTTTTCAACACTCTCTAGACGTTCTACAAAGAAAGACAATATCGTACACTCCAGTAAATGAAATATTGTTGCGTATGTAAATCCCCCTAAAAATATTTTGCCGTTTGAGTTAGATGAAATAATAACCGTTATTACTCTTGTGTAAACCCTGATGAAAAGATTTCGCTTCATTGTATTACTCTCATAATAATAATATTATGTAAACTGTCCTAAAAAAAAAAAAAAAAGCCGGACACACTTCGCACGATGGGTGTACTTCGCACGATGGGGTTTTCTTCGTTCTTGGGTGGTACGCTCTTGGTGGGTGTATTAAATTTTAAAGAAACGATAAATCATTTCTCCAATAAAACGATTCTGAGTGGAGCTTCAGTTGATACAAGATAATTTTACTTAAAAATTATAAAGTTTATTAATATAAAATATATATATATATATATTTGTTGTACTCAGCCAGTTTTATAGTCAGTTATATATAATAATATAAAGAACAATAATAGCCATTTTGAACACACCTACTAAGAGTATCTGACCCGAAGAGGGAAGAATACCC
>JAIPRM010010482.1:0-13727 GCA_025469315.1 Stegophylla sp. TES_Ste_2020
TTTCCAAAAAAAAAATTGAAGAATTGAGAAATTCAAAAAATGACTTCTTTAAAGTACAATCTAGAGGCGAATCCGGTTTCAAAAAGTTATTGATCGAAACTTTTGGACAAGTATTTCTATACGAAAAGTTGTACACAGAAAAAAATAAATAAATAAATAAACATCATTGTAAAAACACTAGCTCCTTCACTTCGCTCAGAATCTAAAATTAATGAGGAAAAAAAGTGTTCGAAAAATATCCAAAATTTTTTTCTTATTTTCAAAATTTTCTTGGGCCCAAATGTTTCTCATATTATTGTCTATCTATGTTTAAATTTTCATGAAGTTCGAAACAAAAAATGATGGTTTCCGAGTCTTTTTTATCAAATTTTGGGTAGTTTTTTTCAAAAAAAAAATTTAAGAACTGAATAATTCAAAAAATGACCTCTTTAAAGTAGTACCAACTAGAGGCAAATTCAGTTTCAAAAACTTCCTGTTCGAGACTTTTGAACAAGTAGATCTAAACAAAAAAGTGTTCACAGAAAGAAAAATAATAATAAGCATCTTTGTAAAAACACTAGCTTTTTCACTTCGCTTCGTTCAGAATCTAAAATAATACTGATGCAGATAATAGTACTGTGAATTTCCTTTATTTATATATTATTTGTAAACAAGTGATATCGATCAAGTCTTATGGATTTTTTTTTTCAAATCATAAACGTATATTTATTAAGTATTTCCATGATTTTACTTAAACCAAACGCAAACCCGTAACTGAATGATTGACTCACAAAACTATAAACACTTAGCGAGTCCCATAGAAGTGACCGTCCACCACACCGATTTGTTTTTATCACATTATATTTTTGTCGGCCTCGATTTCCTTTTTATAAAATTTTTATTCAGGTCGCTATCATAGAATTAATCTTCAATATGAATTTGAAACATTTATTTGTACCTAAACTAATGTATATCAAATTGGCTTCGAAAGCCAAAAAGTTTTATTTCTTTATATTTTGGTAACTATTCTTTAATAAACCGATTTTGAAAACAAGTAAAAACAAACGGATAACACAAAATAAAACATATTTTTTATTAACTTATAGACATTTTCAAAAATTTTTATAAGCATAGTATTTTCGAGTAACTTATAGATGTGTATATTATATAAATATATGAATGTATATTAAGCATTTACGTGGTATAGTTAGACTTGGTCAAGCGGTTTTTGTAACTATATCAATAATGAAATTTTCAAAAACTGGATAAAGTTAAACTAAACAATAAAAACTGTATTTTATATTTCACGGATAATTTTCAGAGACCGATGTAAAAACCCAAAACCGAAACCATTATTCTAATCACCGGTTCCATGCAGGTCCGTCGATATCGATATTCTAAACATGCGTAGGTATTCGGGCGGTCACTGCAACACATTGCCGCCGACTCGGTCGATTTTCTACTCTAAGTATATACATTTAAAATTACCCGTACTACTCCACCGCTATACTTAGATTTTGTGTTTACTACCCGTAATAATACACTTCTTCGGTCCACGATTATTACGAAATACTGACCTACTATTCCACAAAACACTCTTATTTAATAACCATCAATATATTTACCGCCACTACTACTACTGCTACTACTACAGCTCGAAACTATTCGCGTTTCGTAACGACAAGGCTCCCGCGGGATTCCACCGCACCGAGCGGCCCTCCGCGCCGCAGACGACGACCAAGTTGCGTCCGTCGGAACGGAATAAAACACGGCTATTATTTTGTTATGTCGTAATTATACACCGTCGTCGTCGTAGTGTTCGGACGTGTTGGAAAATTCAACAAGTACAAGGTCTCTTCTCCCGTCCGCGGAATAATCTTAGAATATAGGCGGATAGGTACGCGCGCGCCGCCGACCACCGTAGTAATTTACCGAAAGGTATATCAGAGCCGTTAGATCGGTGGCGATGCGGTTTTGTGATTCGTTTGTGTGTGAATTTACACAAAACAATCGCACGGATACGATATGCAATAACAACGAAGAAAACGACAACAACAATATAATACAAGACAATAAAAAATATATACCTATGATATCGAATGATATTGTGAGACGTAAATTATATTAGCGACCGCAACTACTGATCTGACGCAGTCGTGTTTTCCGAAATGGTGTGCAATCAACTCGCCGAGTTCGTCGAAACCGAAGTGTTGTTTGTCTTGTGATTATTATTATTATTATTATTTGTATCCCGACCCTACATTATCATAACGATAATATGCTATTACTATGATAAATGTAGACGAGCTATGTAGCACAATGTCGTCCGCGATCGCGAACAGTTAACTACAGTATTGAAACACCTAACCTAACTCGATGACTCAAATCGACCGAGGACAAAAAAAATATGTAATCGAGGTACCGACCGTTTCTGTTATGGGAAAAATTGTATTCGGTAATGATATGATATTATAATAAGATTATAATGATATATCTAATATGATTTTGTTTATTTACTTACATCATCCAAAATTATCATATGGATTAAAAAAAGTGTGTACTTCACACTAATTTTTGTTTATTTCATATTTTTGGATAACGTCTGTATAACTTTACTCCTGTTTTAACTTTTTCAATAATTTTAATTTCATCATTGGCAGTAAAAAATATTTGAAATATATAGATATATAAACATGTCAAAATCAATCATTCTCTCGAATAATAAAATGTACATGGTTTATTCTATTATTGCATTGTTTAACATACTCAACATGAAAATGACAATTATCGTTCTGCATGATAAACTAAAGCTTTGTGTCGCTTTGTATTATTAAAGGAATGGTTTATAGTTAATTTCAAATTATTTTATTTCAATCGAATGCCAAATAACGGAGAATCAAACGGTTTTAGTGGAAGTTAAAATGTGACTATTAACATGGGTGATGAAATGTATAAACATCTCAATTTTTAAAGCGGTATTAAATATTATGTGTTTACGCGAACATCGTAAAAAATACAAGAAAACTATTTAAATAAATCCAATAACTCCAATAGTTCTCCGTTTAAATGAACGTGTTTTTTACGCTTTTATATTCATTCTAGTTATATGGAGCTTATAAAATTATATCATCATAAGAATGTATTAAGTAGGTGACCTAATTTCTAGGTTTGTTCCAGCAAACTGTCAAAATCGTTGTGAAGAACTTAATCAGAACTCTCAGCATAATACCAATCCAATGAAATGTCTACAGATTTAAAGTACTGAATTATTATTTTAGCTGAAAAAAAACCTATATTGGGGTTAACGATTAGAATTAAAAGATGTGATATCGTTTGGAAAAGATCTCTACATTTCGAGGTAATCAAATTATATAAAATAGATATATAATAAATTATGTACACCCCTTTAATTGTTTGACGAAACTACGGAAGAAATTTATTTAAATGAAATTTATAATTGAAAAACTATCCTATAATAAAACGTTAAATCATGTCTTGTTTCACTCATCCCGATGCACGTCATTATTTTCCTTTTCTGAATTTATTAGATAGAAAAAAGTAAAGTTAAGTGAAGAAGAAGAAAGTAAAATAAGTAAACAGAAACTAAGTAAAGAAAAGTAAAGTAAAGTAAAGTTAAATGTAGTAAATTATAATAAAGTAAAGCAAAGATAAATAAAGTATCGACAAGAAAGCAGGATATACTTCACAACGAGTATTCTTTGCTCTTCGGGTCAGATACTCTTCAGTGGGTTTGTTGAAAATGACTGTTGTTATTGTTCTTTATATTGTTAACTTCCTTCGTTCAGAATCGTATTATTGGATAAATGATTTATCGTTTCTTTAAAATTCTACACACCCACCGAAGAGCGAAGAATACCCGTGGTGCGACGTATGGCAGGTTTTCTTGTCTATACTTATCTTTGCTTTACTTTACATCGCTTTTTTTTACTTTACTTTATTTTACTTTTTTCTTGATTTTATTCTCAAAAAAATAACTTTTTCAGCAAATGTTTACTTTTATCAATATTTTTTCAATATTCCAATTATAAAATTTGGATTATTACAGATTTTTTCGGGAAACTGTTTTGTCATGAAAATGTTGTTCCATAAGTAGTGTTGTGTATACATAGTTCTCATAATTTGTTGTATTCCAAATATAATGAAAATACTAATTAAAATAACGCGTTTCTGAGTGGAGTGAATGAATTAGTCATTTTACACTTGTGTTTATATTTTTTTTTGTTTTTATAAAAAAGTTTTTTCATTTAAGAATACTTGTTCAAAAATTACTTCGAGTAATTTTTTCTATCAGAAACATCTGTTATAAAATTTGTATTGCTTAAATCATTAAAATATCAACAATATCTAAACTTATAGACGAATTTCGTATGGAATATAAATATTTAATAATCGTTAAACATCCTCAATGTAATACTTACAATCATTTTTGTTTTTTATGATTAACTGAAGCTCCATTCAGAATAGGTTTATCGAAGAAATAATTAAAATTCAACACTATCCTATCTGAGGAGCGAAGAATACCTGTGGTGCAAACTATGTCGGTTTTTTTTTTTTTTTTTATACTTCAAGTGGCATTATTTTCGTGCTTACAGTTGTAAAGAAACAGAAATCCTAGTGCGTTTGTGTATGTGAATACGTGGTGTGAGTACGACCTATTACCTGCAGAGGTCTCGAGCTCGGCAGTCTTTTGTACCTGAGCGCTACTCTTTGGTGGCTCGCAATCCTCGGGTCGCCTTGTATCATTCGCGAGCGCGCGCGCGCGCGTATACCACTTGAGATGATTTCTAATGGATTCGGTTGCTCAATGCACGCGATCAATGTACGAGAAACGAAAGAATGGGCTCTATTAAGACAGCTGTAGATCACACACATACATACACTGTACGCTCGTGTACGTTATAATATTATATGTATATACATATATATGTGTGTGTGTGTGTGTGTGTGTGTACGGGAGAGACTTAATGATACTCGACCCGTAACGTAGGCGGGGAGGTTCATCGCTGTATTAAGGGGAGAAAAGCGCAACATCATCGTGTTACCGCACACGCGGGCGTGGGGCAGTCGAACTGGCATAATAACAAACTATACACGTATTGGTCCGGAGATGATGGTAGGAAAAGAAAAATACGAACAAACGTACCTATATAATAATTAATTAGCTTAAATGCCATTTCTGTGAACCTCGGACCAATGTATACGTATACCTCCTACCGGTAGTAGCGTAGCGCGTCCGTTTCTCTTCTGTACAGGCAATATCTAACGACACCACTGTGGCCAATACGTATATATATATATATAATATGCAGACCTGTAAGATTGTCGAGTACGACACTCGTGATAAATCACTCTTGATTGCTGCTGCTGCTGTTGCTGATGCCCGAGCTCTCTTTTATGTCGTCGTCTCGTGCAGGTCATTATTATTATTATTATTATTATTATTATTATTATTATTATTATCATTATTACGCGAGTACTTTTCTTTTTCGTGCGGTTTTTTTTTTCCTCGCGTTTCGCACACAGTGACATTTCAAGGATGTTCCCAAATCCGGTGGCCCCGGTGGTCCAAAAAAGGGTGGTTGCTCCGAAGGCGAAGAGCACGCGCGACGTCGTAATACACCGGCAATCCCACAGCCGCTGCACCAGTAGCAAGTATACACAAAAACGTATTACAAAATAACGAAACACACTATTCTGACCACACGTTCTTGTCCATAAATGACTGTCAGACGTATAGTGCGGTTCGGGTACAAGCGCCTCGATTTTTATTTATTATTTTTTCACTACACGATTGTGATGATTTTGTTCTTCGACACGTCCATGCTTCTCCCAGTGTGCGCGTGGAACGACTGTCATTGGCGGATTGTTATTACCCGATCGCTCTGAACTCGTATTACATTATATTTAATACCATGTAACTGTACAGAAATTTACAATAATATGGTAATGATGGACCACGGGAAAGAATCCACGACAAATTGGCCTAGTTTAAAAATGTATCATTTTAGATTATCGCATTGAAGAACATCATAAAATGTAAGTACTGTTGAAAGTAAGAAAAAATAATTTAACAAAATATTAATTACACTGAATTTTTTAAATTAAGGAAAATAAAAAGGAGACTGCCAGAAAACAGAATTATAATCACTAGGGAAATCTTTATAATAGAGACTTTGTATTTAAGTAATCCATAGTAATTAAACAGCAAGCGCAGGATTATCATTTATTGAATAGCAAATATTTAATATAATTTAGAGTAGAGAATAGTCAAAGATTTAAAAATATGCGTTTTTTCAGTATGGCAGATCTACTAGATACTTTCTTGTAACAGAGACGAGAATGATAACATCATAAATATATATATAACCTAATAGTGCACCAAAAAAGATTTTTCTCTCATATTTTTGTATTTCGACATTATCTTATTAATGGTTTATCTTCAGGGTATAACTTGTAGAGCTCCATTATCCAATATTCCAATATCAATATTCTATACTGTGTAATAATAAGCCGAAACCGAAGATCATTGTTATGAAATAGTGCATTTGAGAGTACTGTGTTTATTCTTCATGTCTAAAAATATTAAGAGAAATCATTCTCTGTAGATTTATTGGCCGGAAAAAAATATTAAGGAAAATGTATTTCAAATTTTAATCATCATTGTATTAATAGATTCCAAACATTTTGCCAAAAAAAATGAAGAAGTTTTAGTCGTTAGTTAATTTAGTCATTACTGCAAAATTTATATTTTTAAACACTTGAATCACCCAATTTCAAAAACAGCAAAAAACTGGCTAAAAACATTTACAACAAATTTTATCATATTTGAGATAGATGAGGAATTTTTGAAACAATTTTAGAAATACGTCATTCATGTGAGATTATTTTAACGCAATTTTAAATTTCTACAGTTATAAACTGATACTTTTATCTAAAAATCCTTATGTGTTTTTAACCATTGTATAATATTTTCTTATTTGGTGGCTCAATGAATAGTTTTTTGCGAGTGTTCAAATTTTGAACATGTATGAAATAGATTTTCCACGTAAAATAACAATTTCTTTCCTCTTCTTTTCTTGTTAAATCCTCAACATTTTTAGGCTTTATCAGTTAAAATTTTTCTTTTTTTTTTTTAATTTATTACATATTTTTTTTATCCATGTTTGAATTTTTTCAAAGTTTAGATCAATTAACAGTTCATTCCGACTCAAATAGCCATTTATTCAAGTAATAACAGATTGATTTTCATTATTATGTCGTAGTATGAATATTTATTGTTTTTGAGGTCGATAATATTGTATAAGCTTACCTATATACTATAGGTTAACACATATTTCCACTGTTGTTCTAATCATTCTTGTCAATTTGTTTATAACAAGAGCTTTAAATGTCAAAACATGGCAAATTGATCATTCTCACGAATGATTGAATTAGATATGAATTGTTCTGTTGTTAAATTTCTGAACATACTTCAAATCAAACTTTAACCGACTATTATTGTTATGCATAATTAACTGAAGCTCGGAATATTTTTATCAAAAAAAAAAAGAAGATACGTATTTTTTCTTTATTATTCAACACAGCCACCGAGGTGCAGAGTATGTCTGGCTTTAAACAAAAAAAATAAAATCAAGTCACTAAAATCCTAGGGCTAAATCAGTGATGTACACGTCGTGGATGATGTTGTAGTGTTTACACGGCTAGCAGTATTCGTACGGGAGAGTGACGGAGTGAATTCAATATAGGCGGAAAACGCGGACGAACTCGCGCACATAATATTACCGTGTCTAATAATTGAATACACTGTGTGGCAACGTAATATTAGGTGTATGTTTTCGTCTTCAAACACGTATCGGACAAAATGCGCGCCTATACCCTGTCATTATAATATCAACTTTCGACAACACCGATTATTTGTAAACGTGTAATGATTATAGCGCGAAAAGACATCGAGTTTGCGCCTATGCAAGCAGACGTCTCTCTCGCGTGTAATGTCAACTAGGTAATAATATTAATTACGTTCTTATACGTACGTACGTGAGATGATGGTGCTAAACAAAGAGAACACAACACTTACACAATCAATTAAAGTGTAGCACTTGCATGGACGTTGCAAGACATATTTTTATAAACACGTATACGAAAATCTCTAATTAAAATAATTGTTATTGAAAATCTTTATCGTGATCAACATCCAAAAACTTTATTCCTAAGTATACGATTATTTATAGTATATATGTATATATGTATATTTTATTACATATCTGCAGAATTTCTTGTGATATTAATACCGTGCCGTATGGTAAAACAATAATAATAATAATAATAATAAAATAAAATTCTTGATAATTCCTTTAGATTATACCATTGATTTAATATTTTATGGTCGGAACACAAACATCACAGTAGTAACTAGTGTAATAAGCCGTCCAGATTCAAGTATAACATTAAGATTATTATATATTACTCGCATACGACATATTATACTCAATAGTAATTATTGTTTTATTTGACTGTTTATCGTGACTGCAATTACTTTTGTGTTAATAACGGCAAAACTAGAAACATTATGTAAATTTCTTAAACGCTATTCATTGTTTTACGGTAGCAGTTTTATTACACAGCGTTCTATGTACATGTGTGATCGCATTGTTTTCGACCGTACACGTAATTTACAATGTACAATTTTGTATCCAACGCATAATACTGCTAATGTTGACATTCATACAGGACAGAACGAATGTAGAGCCTACGCGCGAAGAGGCGTAAACGCGGCGAAGATTCGATTACTATTGTTCTACCGCGATGAACTTGAAGTGCCATAAATTACCACGCGTACACTATTCGTGCAGAATGGTGTATTGCACGCGCAGAGAATATTGTATTCTACGACAACGGAACAAATTTAAAACCAGATGTCACTCCGTATTGGTAAAATAATAATAATAATAATAATAATAATAATAGTAATTGTAATAATAATAATAATAATAATAATTGAGGCGAACCCATTACGGAGAAGAACATTTCCGAAGGTTTTTGAAACGCATTTTTAAAAGAATCTTTAAGGTCAGACGTCATAATTCTAAATAGCACCTCGGTCCGCTGAATCATTAACGATTCATAAATTATACACGTGTTTTATCGTGAGGCGCGTGCGCGGATACGCATTCGAACGGCAGAATAGAATCAATAATTCAATAGTTTTCGCAACACGAACAGGTAGGTGTACGAATAAATGAATATTTATGCCACCGCACAACTTGCACACGCGAATCTCCATTGAATTCGACGCATCAAAAATATATCATTTAATATGACTAATTACATCGCAGAGGAATCGTTTTAGAATTCTTTCAACGCAAGCCATTTTATGCACAAAATTACGAACTGAAGAATGGAAAACTGCGCTATTAACCTGTCAATAGTAGTTATTTTCTATCTAATACGAATATAATTATTATAATATTATGTAAAACTCAAATTCGATGACGAAATTTTAACACGTTTTTCTCATAAAAAAAATATATATATATATATATATTTGACATTTAAACACATTCCAAAATACGCTCAGATTTAGAATCCATTGGACCCGGAAAAAAATACCCTTGGTGAGCCATCCTTAACTTTCAAATATGCTTTCGCCTGATTCCTTTTTTCTTTTCTCTTCTATTTATTTATTTTTACTGCCAAAATGTAGTAGTTATCTATTAAATATTAATAACACAATTATTATTGATCGTAAAGAAACACAACGATATTTATCGTTAATTAAACTGATAAAATCACTAGTAAATATTTTGAATCAATTTTTAAGAAAAATCTTAAAAATGTATAACTTACTTTGCTGTCTTTTCGAATGCTACAAAAAACATCATTAGTTTCGAGCCTTGATTATAATAATTAAAAAACATCTCGTGACATTTTTACGGCATAATATTATGTAGCCATACCTAATAATATTTTTGTGCATGTTCTGAAAATGTGTTATGCAAATGGACGCGTGTTAAATCTACCAGCCTAGGCGGCACAGTATGCGTAATGTTAAACGGGCCTTTATGTCTCAACGACGTGGTGTAATCGAAAACGATATGAAAATAGAACAATACGTACGAGTTGAAATCCATCGTCGCGTTAATCAAATGTATATATAATACAAAATTAAATGAAAAAAAAAAACAGCTGCGACCCGGATTGCAAACCCGCAATAACGCGTACATTACTATTTCGGTGGCAGAGATGAAAAATGAAAAAACTAATATAATATTATATAAGGTTGACTGCCACTGCATTTTTCATTATTTTTCAATGGTTCACTAGTGTGGTCTGAATGTATACGGATTTATGTGCCTTTTTTTGCAAGGGGTATCCCATAGATAATTATCTAAGGCGATGACAACTAACTGACTTTAATTCGGTAATATTATAATAAGTAAATAACGCTCATTACACACGTTTGGGTTATTATATTATTTCCATAAATTTTAATGTATATTATGGTACTTCTTTTTTTGTTTTTGTTCTTTTCATACAATAAAATTCAACAAACTTTTATTTTTCAAATAATATATTTATTACATAAACCCATCTTACAAAATTTTTGCATTTCTATAAATAATTTTAATCAGAATTTTGCTGCAAGGAAAACATAATTTGAAATGGTTAGGTAGAGGAAATATTTTCTATGCTTAAAAAATTACTTTTATCGTGGGTTCGATAAAAAATTTAAACACAATGAGTTCATAACAAAACAAAAAAAATGGATTGTGTTACAGAGAATTACGACCATTGTAATCCTAACAAAGTAGCGGTGGCAGTAAAAACAGTTGGCACGAAGAATCCATCAGAGAGGAACATTATTCGAGACTGCAGTCAACATCATCTTCAAAGTTACACCTACGGTTCTCATCTACTCGCCAATCAATCACCTACCTGCATGTCTTAAGTACTTAATCAATTAATATATTATATCAATTATTAGTGTACGTCATATTCAAGTGTTTATTATGTGGTAACCTTGATCTATAGCATTTGAACACCACACACCGAGGTCAAGTTCCAGAGACGTTGCGCGACTTAAAAATAAACACAAATTCTAAATAAATAACAGCTGTGCTAAGAGAAATATAAAGATCAGGAGATATTATACACCACTTAGAATCGATCTAATAAAATTTAGAATATACTCGACGATATTTTGTCAAAAAAACAAATACAAGCGAGTGCAGTTTTATTAATAAATTAAATACATTAAAAATAATTTAAATCGTTTTCACAGAGACACGTGAAAACGTAAAAATTATCAAACCCATTTCAGGAGCTAAAAAATTAAAATACCCGTTTCCTCCAATATATATATATATATACCAAAAAAAAAATTATTCCCACGTCTACCAATTTACCTACTACGGTCACAATATTGAGTTTTAGCTATTCAATTTACTTTGATAAATATATTAGATAACTGAAATACTAGCAGATTGGGAATTACAGTATGGGAGAGAAATGTGTGTATACAATATTATTCTCATCGAACACAAATGAGTATACAATCTACCTATATGTGTAATATGTAATGGTGGGTATAGTGCACTCATGAAAAATGTATAATGCTACAGCTAATGTCGACAGTTAGTTTGCTTTGTAAAACTATTCATGCATTGTATCACATATAATTCACAAGACGTAAATTTCTAACTTTAAGCTTAACTTATGTTCATTTAGATTGCCTATCTAAACTAGTTTTTTAAAAAAAATGTAACTAACCTAGCCTACAGGCAGGCTACAATCTATTTGCTCAAATTGACCTTAAGATGGTTTGGAATGTATTGAAAAAGTGCGAAAATAAACGCAAATGAGGTGGTTACTGATATGTAGAAAAGCGCACAAGATAAAATTGAATTGTAAACGGTCATTAAAGAAGGTTTTGCGCTTTTCAACGGTATCGGATTACCATCGCCCGAGTACTATTAGTATTGGTTAGTACTATAAATTTGACATTTTCACCCATAATTATGAACAGACTGAAAATCTGACCACTTTTTAGTTAATTATTTAATTTTTAGATATTATCTTTGTTTTAGATTCTGAGTTTAAGAAATAAATATGACAATGTGCGTCGCTTCGCTCACTTCACACAACTCCCCTCGTTTACTTCGCAATCTCGTATCGCGCTCGATTCAAAACAACATCAACCATGGACTGTGCAACTTGGGGAGATTTTGGCTTGATAGTAAACTTACTATTTTACTTCCTCCTCCCTCCTCTGGTTACAGTTGTTTACAATTTACTATTTATTATTTAAGCACGTCTTGTAATTTAATAAACAAACAATTTTAATGTTGGAATTGCGCAATTCGACTGTTGCCGGTATTTGTTGACATTCCCGAACAAGTTTGGCCTCCTCAGGCTCATTTGCGCTTTTTTAATTCTGGGGTTTTCCATTGTTTTACGCTTTTCGGCGGACATTAAAAAGGGTTTCATGCTCTTCAATTGCACTATTAAGGCAAGTTCCTAACAGGTTCATTTAAATTAATTCTTTTCTGTGCTACATCCTTCTACTTCAAAAAAACATTGTGTTCTAGCCACTCCTGTGAGATGGTTTTCCCTCGCATAACGGTCATCCCGTCGACGGAGATTTGCATTTATTTATTGATTCCGAGCATGAGTAACATAATATCGACTTAATTATAAATCATAATTTGGTGGTAAGGACAGCTGACGATCAACGTATACCGACCGAGGTAAATCAGGTGTGCATATTATAGTTCCTAGGTAAATATAAAAATATATAATTGATTTCGCAGTAAAACAATGATCGTACAATATTACTATAGTCGTAAAAAAATGACTTCATATATATTATTATTATTATTATTATTACAGTTTGGGCATTACTCCGTTTCGACCGAACGATATACGTAATAATATTATCGTCGTGCTGCCTAACGCAATGATTTCGTACCCGGCGGCGGCGGACGATCGGCCGGAATGAATATAAAAAAAAAAACAAAAAAAACAACAACAACAACGACAACAAAGTCATTTCGTTTTTGGAGCGCGCGCGCCGTTAACCGGTTAATTATTGACCGGGGCCACCGCCGCCGATTAATTCAATCGATATACGTATTATCGCCGCCGTCCGGCAATAAACGTAATAAGAATCGTGAGGTTCGGTTGCACCGGACTCGATCACGATGGTCCGATAAATCATACGTGCGCGGCGCGTCTTATATACGTATATAATATACACAATATCTCTTGCGCGCGCGCGCTTTGTGTATATTATAATAATACGTATATCATGTGTTGGAAAATATACGTGCGTATTCGCTATGTCGGCCAGCGCATAATATATTATACGCGTACGTTTCGCGATAGTAATAATAATAATAATAATAATAATAATAACAATAATAGTACAGGGTGGTGCAGAGGAAACGCGTGTTTTTCAATATTGAATCACTGGGACACAATGGGTTGAAAATAATAAAAACAAGTATTAAATGATAGGATTTTTAATGCCGTTTTGAAATTACGTACATAGCGTATTTTAGGTTTGGAAAATAACGTCTTTGAGATGACGTCCTTCTTGCTGGATACAAATGTGGATCCTCTTCTGAAAATTACGAACGGCTCTCTCCGACATTTCATTCGGCACGGCTTTAATTTCCTGACGAATGGAATTCTTAAGGTCTTCGAGTGCGCGAGGCTTGTCGATGTAC
>JAIPRM010010483.1:0-13724 GCA_025469315.1 Stegophylla sp. TES_Ste_2020
CTTTAGTCACTATCTATCTTATACTATATACTTATCTACTATATATTTGTCAATTTAATAATGTAAATTCTGTAACTTTTGCTCACTTGGGCGTAATAAATAAATAAATAAATAAATAAACACATTTATTTATATAACCAAATATAAGTTTGCGTATTTGCGTTCTAGACATTTTATAAATTAGTTTTATATCGTATTCGGGTGTAATTCTGGCTCCCCCCCCAAAAAAAAAAAAAAATATATATATATAAAATGATAAACATGTGAGCTCTACTAATTAATGTATTAAGTAACCAACTTTGTAGTAAGACAGCTACATTAGGCAAATGTCTTTTAAATCTTTTAAAGAAACGATAATTCATTTTCATATATTCACATACAACTAATAAATACCCAATAAATAATTTCAAACTTCAATAAAATGTATAACATCATAATAAAATAAAGCGGCTCTAATTATCATAAATCAACATTTATACACTATAACATAATTTTTACAAATGTTTATCGTGAAACAACCAGTCGGTCATGTCTAAACTAGATCGCGCTTTATAGATAGGTCATTTTTCAAAATTCTCGATTGTTTTTCACTTTATGGGGAAAACTGAGCAAAATTTGACCTTAAAGACTTGGAAATTATCTTTTATTTAATCCAAACTTTATGAAAACTTAAACACAGATAGACTATGAGAAATATCTTGGCGCAAGAAAATTTAAAAAATGTGAAAACCAATTTTTTTTCTTTTTGACATTATTTTTGCTCTTTTTCAATTATTGAATAAAAAAAAAAAAAAAAAAAAATGTAAAATATTGACAAAAAGCCAGACATACTCATATTTCGCACCACGGGTATTAGTCACTCCTCAGATCAGATACTCTAGGTAGGTGTGTTGAAAATGAAGATTTATTAATGTTTATACTATTAAACTCCTTTACTCAGAATCATTTTATTGAATAAATTATTTATCGTTTCTTTAAAATACTACACATCTACCTAGAGTATCTAACCCAACTTGTGAAAAATACCCACAGAGCAACGGAATGGTCATAAACACTATCGAGTAACATCGTGTAGTACGAGTTCATAGCGTTCAGTATAGTTAGTATCTCGATTCACATGGAAGGAGTATTTACAGTAAAATTACAATTCATGACAAATCTGTGCAGTAATATTCACGACATTAACAAAATAATAATTATATTATAATACATACAAATCATCATACATTGCCACTGAATGATAAGAAGAAAATAACTAGTAAGGTTTGAAAATTAAATGTTTCTTACGAATCAATGACAACAAGTGATGCTTATAAACTATATAATATATCGTTCATTACATTACATAAAGTTCAAGAATTATTTACAAAACTTTTACCTAACGCTACACTTAACATAATTACTATAATATTCGATTAATGTGTATCAGCTAATTACTAACAATATTTATAAGTATTGTACAATTAAAAGTATATTAATTAAAGGTAACAAAATTAATATTACATAAAACAATAATATTGGACTTAATTTTATACAACCAAATGGTATTCCATGCTATTGAGTTATATGATTTTGTATGTAAACAAAGTTCCTGTGTAGTTACATTCGCATCCCATAGAGAATGTGAGAGGTATCTTAGTGAATTTAAATAACAACTAAAATAGATCACACATCTTCAATGTAGATGGATATTTTCTTGCACATTATGGTATAATGAAAATTAGTCTAAATTACATTAAAATTTAATAAATTATATACATTTAAATTAGTTTTGAAATGAAAAAGTACAATAGTAAAGTTCAATAAACCTCAAATGTAATGTAAAAAGGAAATAAAGTGTTAAAATACATATTAAATGAATGCTCTAGACTCCAAAATTACAATTAATTTGTATTCTATCAGCTAATAATTAACAATATTTATGAGAGTTGTATACAATTAAAAGTATATAAAAGGTAAAAAATAATTAACGTTGCATAAAACAATAATATTGGACTTAATTTTATACAACCAAATGTTATTTCTTGCTATTGAGTTAAATGATTTTGTATGTAAACAAAGTTCCTGTGTAGTTACATTCGCATCCCATAGAGGATGTGTGAGGTATCTTAGTGAATTTAAATGAACAACTAAAATGCCAAGCGCATCATCAATGTAGATGGATATTCTCTTGCACATTATGGTATAATGAAAATTAGTCTAAATTACATTGAAATTTAATAAATTATATACATTTAAATTAGATTTGATAGGAAAAAGTACAATAGTAAAGTTCAATAAACCTCAAATGTAAAATAAAAAGGAAATAAAGTGTTAAAATACATATTAAATGAACTCTGGACTCTAAAATTACAATAAATTTGTATTCTATCAGCTAATAATTAACAATATTTATGAGAGTTGTATACAATTAAAAGTATATAAAAGGAAAAAATAATTAACGTTGCATAAAACAATAATATTTGACTTAGTTCTATACAACCAAATGGTATTTTTTCATATTGAGTTATATTATTTCGTACATAAATAAATCTCTTGTGTCGTTTACATTCGCATCCCATAGAGGAAGTGAGTGGTATATTAGTGAATGTAAATGAACAACTAAAATACCAAACACAACTTCAATGTAGATGGATATTTTCTTGCACATTATGGTATAATGAAAATTAGTCTAAATTACATTAAAATTTAATAAATTATATACATTTAACTGGTCACCACAAAATTATCTTTGCACATGGTTACTTTTAACATTTAAATTAGTTTTGAAAGGAAAAGGTACAATAGTAAAGTTCAATAAAACTCAAATGTAATGTAAGAAGGAAATAAAGTGTTAAAATACATATTAAATGAATACTCTGGACTCCAAAATCTCTCTGGACAAAACAAAGCTCTTGTGTGGTTTACATTCGCACCTCCATGAAGAATATGAGGCCATTTTAGTGAATTTAAACGAACAACTGAAATGCCACTCGTATCCCTAATGGAGATGGACATTTTATTGTACATTATGGTACACTGAAAATTAACCCAAATCACATTAAAATTGAAGTAATTACATTATACTTACTGGTCACCACAAAATTATCGATGTACATGGTAACTTTTAAAATCAAAATTTGTTTTAAAAGGAAACGATTCAATAATAAAGTTAAATAAATCTATAAATCTCAAATGTTATATGTTAGAAAAAAATTGTTATGAAATACATAATAAAAAAAAGTGTGTACTTGCATGTTGGGGTGTTCTTCTCACTTCATGGGAAATACTCTTAACGATAAATCATTTCTTTAATAAATCGATTTTAAGCGGAGTTCCAACTTATACACAATAATAATTATCAGTTTTGAAGAATTGATCTAATATTATTTTGTTACATACAACATAGTCAAAAAACAAAAATTAATTTTCATATATTCACATACACCTAATGTATACTCTATAAATATCTTCTATTTACAAAAAATATAAACATCATAATAAAATAAAATAAAGCGGCTCTATTTATCATAAATCAGCATTTATGCACTTTAACATAATTTATACTTATGTTTATCGTTGTAACAGGTTGCGTATTTAAGGGAGGGGCACAAGGAACATGTGCCTTTCCCATTTACCATATTTAAACTTTTTAGAACGTTACAATTTTTTATTAATAAATTTTGAATCATATCAATTTATCTTTTTTGATTTTTGTTTATTGTGATTATATCAATCAAACCAATTATATTATGTTCAAACCATAAGCCAGCATGTCTCAACCAGGGGGTTGCAACCCCTGAGGGGGTCACGATCACTTTGACTCAAGCATAAAAAACATAGTGATTTGAATACATTTTTAATTTGGTAATGAATACATTCATAAAAATATTATTTAATTTGAAAAACAATAAGAGATGATTTTAAAAATAATTTGTTCTTATAATTTTTCAGAACATCATATGTGATTATTTAATACTGTCACAAAGGTTTAGAGGCCATAACTGCTATTTTAAAAAGCGGGATAAACTTTGCACCATGGGTATTCTTCACTCTTTGAGTGGGTGTATTGGATTTTAAATAAATAATAAATTATTTCTTCAATAAAATGATAATGAATTCAGTTTATTTGAAACAATTTTACTTAAAAATTATAAAGTTTGTTTTTAAAACAAAAAAAAAAAAAATTATTACCTATTATTTACTCAGACAATTTTACTTTCCACTAATTACTGAAAAAAGTAAAAAATAAAAATAAAATATTTTAAAAATAAGTGAGAAAAAAATTACAGAACTTTTTTTTAACATATTAAAAATTTTCCTTCAACAAAATTATTATTTTCATAGTCTATCTGTACTTAAATTTTTGTAAAGTTTGGATTAAAATAAAAAGTTATAAAGTCATCTTTGTCAAATTTTTAGTAGTTTTTCCAAAATGTTCGAAAAACTATTGAGAATGTTGAAAATAACTTCTCAAAAGTACCAACTAAAGGCAAATTCTGATTTAAACAATTTCTGGTCGAAACTTTTGGACAAGTATTCACAAGATAAAAAATAAACATCATTGCAAAAACACTAGCTCTACTCAGAATCTAAAATGATAAATTCCGTCAGTCATATTAAAAAACTAACTCAAATCCATCACTTAGTGATTAATACCAACATACCTTCTTTTTTTAAAGTTTCGATGAATATTGATAATTATTAATAACTTATTAAAAAAAAAAAATAAATAAATAAAATATATTATTTATACCTCAGAATATGTAAACTATTATAATACATTATCAAGTTGTATCGGCTGTATTATTTCAATAGGAACAGTCTTCGCAGGAGAGTTAGCGGTGCTTCTAGGCACTACATTTGAAAAAAATAAAAAAAAGTTATAATGAGCTTTTTTTAGTAACAATGCTTACCTATCACTGGAACTGAAGAATCTCACTGATGGATATCGTGAATAGTTAGAAGAATCATTGAGGGCTCTACGGTGAAGTCCTGCAAACAACTGCGCATCTCAACGCGTTAAACAACCATGTGAAATGAGGTGGTCAGGCCGCCCACTCCTAAATGTTTTACGCGATGAACGGCATTGATTGGTACACTATAGACACAAAAGCCCAAATAAACATTCTTGTTACATTGATTTTAGTCTACAACTGAAATGTAGACAATAACACAGTAAAAGTGATTGCAGATACTGATATAATATAATTACCGATTCTTCGACAATAATTAATAATATACATTGATATACAATATTGATAGATAATATCGATTGATGATAACTAGGTACAAAGAATATTATAAATTCCATTGGTCATATTCGATCATCACTCACTAACTCAAATCCAACACTTATAGTCGCTATATCAACATACCTTCTTTATTTCAAAGCTCTAGTGTACATCAATAATTATTCAGAACACATCATACCTTAAAAAATACCTAGAGAACAGTATAAATCCAATGCTCGTGATTATGGAACATAATTTAGCATCATCTTCCAGCTGTGTCATGTGAACAGGACCGTTCTTTGCCGCTGTTGAGTCCGTATCAAAAATATAAAAGTAATGATGAGTTAGGAAACGGTTATAGTTGTAGTTTAGTTACAACGCTTACCTATCACAGGAACGGAGGAAGTCTTCAGGTGTCGAGAATGGTTGGAATCATTGAGGGCTCTTTTGCAATGTCTTGCACACTACTCTGAAACAAACGAAGGAGACCGGCCGCTACACCTGAAAAATTAAGTTATCTTAATTCAAATTTACTTTGATTATTATGGATACATAAAAATATACCTTATCATTTTTACTAAAACATTGTCAGATATTGTCAGTTTTGCTTAGGTTAGGTAGTGATGGGAAACTTATTAATTGTTCGAATTAAATTATTTTTACCGTGCACATAATACAACATATAAAAATGATTGACTTTTACTGAAAAAAATAAAAATACAATTTGTAACACAGTGTCAGGTAGGCAAAAATAACATGTGATTAGAATTTTACTGACCCAGAAGCATAATCTCCATATTTGTAAACTGAATCTTTTATAGACATTTTAACAAGCAATAAAGGTAGATATAGTAATGACGCGAAACGATGAAAAATTGTGTGTTTGTTGTTAGATGTTACACAAACACACGAGATCTCACACCATTCTGAGTCAAACATAATACCTTTTTCTCCAAAGCTTAGATATAATATGTTGATGAATTATTTTGTCACTCATATATAAATAAATTATTAAGTATGAATATTAAATTATCGAGGATTGCAAGCGTGTTAGCATTGACTTCCATAACTAAAAATTATAATTTATATATATACGTATATATATATATATTTAAATAATTAACTCCAACGTTCACTTTACAAAAACACATGTGAATTGGTAGGTACTAAAACTAGAAACATATTTTTTACTGAATGTTTGATTATTGGATAACAATCTGTATAGTAAGCTGACAAAGAAATAAAGTAATTTTGAAAAAGCTGGACATACTTCGTATTCTTCTCTCTTCGAGTGAGACTTGCTGGACGTGTTAAATTTTTTAAACTAATGATAAATCAATGATTTCTTCAATGCAACGATTCTGAGCAGAGCATAAAAAAAAAAAAATGTGTACATAGCTCGTCGGGGTGTTCTTCGCACGTCGGATGGGATTCTCTTGACGGGTGTACTAATAAAACGATTCTGAATGAAGGAAGTTAACAATATAAATAAAAAAAAAATGCAAAATATTCGGAACTGCTGGGTTAGAATAGAAACCGGGCACTGTCATGTGATAACGGTATCGTCGTACCGTTATTTATATATTTATATATAGATATGTGGAATTTACATTTTGTATGGATCAAAAAAACAGCTGATATCAATTAGATGATCAAATCTAAGTTCCTAACTTATAAAAACAAAAATCCTTAAGTAGGTACTACTTTTGGAAAAATAGTAAAATTCTTATTATTTTTTTCTTTTTTTAAGCGTTCAGAGGGCGCACTTACAATTGCACTCCCTCCCCCCTCTGGTAACGCTATGTTAATTATCATAAATATAAAACTATAGCTTATAGTGTTTGAGATAAATTGATAATATTATGCTAATGTAACTACACAATTTTGTATATTAATCTCTAATGTCACCTTAGCGACATCACATTGAGATATATCTAACGTTTTCATTAAATAGTTGGAACTCTTGCAGTCCGCTTCATTAATTTATTAATGCATTTTATTCGCATCGGTGAATCCGTGTAACTAAATAAAATATTTCTGCAAACTAATTTATTTAAAGAACTGTTATAAAAAGGGTGCGTACTTACAGACTCCGGAGAGATTTGGTCTTCGTGTTTACTCGACTTCGCTTCGTCGCCGAATGGTACATGTCCATAATAAAATGCAGATTCAGGTACCCCGCGATTATTTTACTCGTGTTGACTCGACGACATCGCGTATTATGAAATAAAAAAATACAAATTAGGACAATAGAATCGTATAATTCAATCGAGTTAAAACATAATAATATTTACCTGCATTTTTTTTTTCTGCGTTTTCTTCATTCTTCTGCATAAAACTCCTGAGAAAACGTCATAAACAATAAATAAATAAATAAATAAAATATATTTATTAACGTTGGGAATTAAAGGTACGTGCCCTGCTGATTCCACGGATCTGGTAGCTTCGGAGTGATATCCATTTCTTATGCGACCGACCACTTACAGTTCGTAATCCGTTTGAAAATTCACAACAAGTCAATCTAAATCATAGTAGAAAACTAATATTATTTTTTACCACGATTAATTAATTGATTTTTTTATTTTACTAGATCAGCACATGACGATACTCGTATTGTTAATGTAATTCTTGACACGTGCTAGGATGTTCTCGATACCGCAGCAAGCCGTCTCCAGTATGGACGCTGGACTCGATCATAATGCTCCAACAGTCAGGGAGTCAGCGTTATTGTCTACACAAGATGACTGTAGGGAACCTCCTTTTAATCGCCTTTTACGATAAGCAGGAGTTACTGAGGGCCTATTCTAAGTCCCGACCCTCAGGGATAGCAGTTTTAAAAAAACCAATACCTACCTAATCGCATTCAATTTAGTTCTGTTTGTATTATCAGCTACTGAGCTAATTTCACCTTAATATGTAGTTTTTTATTGAAAAACATTTATGTCACGGATAGCGTTACCTGAATTTTTTCTTTTCATTTTTCATTTACCTTGGACAGTCAATAAAATGTGGTACTGATACACAAACACAGTCATAAATAATTCTACTCAATTCATAGACACATACCTACAAACTGCAGTGACGCATTTACAGGTATGTCCAAACTAAAATAGAATCTGAGTGGTGAGAAACAGTCTTGTGATGTTTTTTTATTTTTATTTACCACGCTCTTTCTTTGATTAAAAAGTACCTATGTTCAGGGTACACTGGTGGTAGAGAATTTCAAAGATAACAGTTTTCAAAATTCTCAATAGTTTTTCAATGAACAAGGAATAACTATCAAAAGTTTGGGTATAAAAATGGTAAAATATGCCTTTTTATGAAATTTGTTTTAGTTATTCAGTTGTAATACCAAAAATAATATTACTAAAAACTTGAAATTTTCATTCTTTATTGAAAACAATATAGTATAGAATAGACTGGATACTATTTTCAAAAAAGTTAACTAATTTTGAGATAGTTATTGAATTTTGGAAAAATCCTTATTTTTTTTTCAACATATTTTACATATCCATTATGAGCATCCTATTTAATTAACGAAGAATAATAATGGTGTGAAGTTTGTCTCATATTTTCGTCATGAAATTGTGTCAATGAAAGAGCAAAAAACCGCTTTTAAAATAAAATTACTAATACCCTTACAATAAAATTACGGTCTTGATTACCTATTTAATATACATATAGTATAACTGTTTTAAATTCTAGAACCATTCCTAAAGAAAGTTTAAAATACGCCACTGCATACATACATTAATTGTTAGCATTGAATTTAATTAAATATAGTCAACCAAAGAATCTGATTGTATAAAAAAAAAATACAAGTGAATTATGTTCAGATATTTGTTTTTATTTTTTACTTTTTAAGCATAAAAGATAAAACAATTACCCGGACAATATTTATGTATTTTATGATTTAATAAGAACTTGGACGTATTGAAGTCTCAATAAACCGGCAGAGGAGATGTACGCGGGAAAAATGATGTCGAAGAAGTTTTTTGGCTCCTAATAAAATATCATTCGCCGCAGCTACATGCTCGATCAGCCCGGCTAAGCAACAGGCTACTCCTCTTCAAAGTCTATTTCACCGTCGTTCATCAAAGTTTCATCTACCTGCGTGTGAAATAACGAATTGTTTTTTAGGTTTTGATTGAAAAAAATCGGAAATACCGAAATAAATATAATCGTCAAATCAATTTTAGTTATTTAGTAATAATTAAAAAATTAATAATTATGGGAACGCGTGGAACTTTCACCAACTACTAAAAATAGTTAAGCGCATAAGTCATAAAAAAATTCGAAAACATTTGACTCATTTTTAAGTAAGTTTTAACGAGTAGTTTATATTTCACAATAAAGTGAATTAATTAGGCGTTATCTGGTAAATTAATCGTAGATTCATAATAATTACGTAATACTTTGGTAACTAAAATATAAGTCTAAAAGGCTATTATCCTTAATACTTTCGAATTTTGATTTTAACTAATCAAAATTCACATAAAAATATAACATGAATAAAATTCCGTATTGGAAATTTGGGGCGGGGGGGGGGTGCCATTTGAAAAATAAAAGTTTGTATTACCACAAGGCATCTTTGAGTTGACACGGAAAAAAAGTTATGAAAAACATGGTTTTTATAGTTACTTGAACATTAAAAAAAAATCCATTTTCACGGCAAAAAAAAAAGTAAATGGTGAACAGGCTTTATGAATTACCCAGTGTATATTAATAATAGAAATTCTTATGAAAGTACCATAATGTTATAATCAAAATCACTATTATCACGAATTAAAAATAAAATAATCATTTATCAGTAAAACTTGATTTTATAAATATTAGTTTCAGCTCTCCTGAACATTTTACTTTTTTGAGATAAGAGATGACATTAAATTTATAGTTTTTAGGATGGAAAATTTCGTATCGGTTTTCTCGTACATATACTAATGTTTATAATAACAAATAAACTAATATTTACATCGTTCTTCAAATCAGTTGTCGCCTCTTCACTTGGCACACAACGCGGTGACTTAAATTCCTCTCCCGATGAGCTCAGAGGTACGGTGCGGTCTCGTGGTTCTGGACTGGAGTCAGATGTAGCGTTGGAACTAGTTTCCGAACTTTGGTCATTTGAAGTGGAGCTTCTCGACGTTTTATTGACCACTACCGGTGCCTGGACAGACCGACTGACAGCAGATGATGCATTGGCACGAGGACGCGGTTCCCACCTTACCGTCCGGGCTAATGCTTTATCACGAGACATAGAATAAATCCTAATGGTGGCATCTCGTAGTGGCCGACGAGCCGGCCCAGGTATCATTCTTTCTTCATCACTACTACTTGCCAGTGGTTGTACTAAGGTCACATAGGAATGGTCACGCCGACTCACTTGAGGGTAGACCTCGTTATTTGTCACCCGCGGATAATAATTACTCGCCCATAGTCTGGGGTCCCTGAGCTGGGCCGGTGGTGTTGTCCGAAATTCGTCGGCGTTCATCCAAAATTGGTCACCGAAACCTAGGTTATATTTCCGGAGTGTCTGGGCGTGACGTCTGAGCTCATGAGTTGCTTGTATGATTCCATTGATGGCCTCGCGGAAGTCATCCCTCGGTGGCTGCTGTCTACCGGGACCGAACATCTAATCGGTATAAATAAAAAAAAAAAAAAATTAGGTTGTGCGTATTAACCGAGGTAAACCTCGCAGCTGGTTTCAAATTAAATTTATAAACTTTGTGGGGAGAGTTCTGATTAGTGTAGAAAATCATTTCACCCATTTTACTTTTTGGTAGTATACACACACACACACACACACACACACACTACGAGATAGAGGAAAGTTTGGCGCACATAGGAAGAGGGTCGGCAGAAGTCCACCCATCACTACAAAACTCATCATGATTGCGTAGTGTTATGTCATAGACACTCACTCATTTACCAAGTTGATATTTCTAAAGGGTTCATGGTATAAAATATAACAATTCAGTGTTGAAATAACCTTACTAAACCAAAGGGGTGCAAGTAAATTGTTTTATCTATCTGTCCTGAATAGAGTAATTTGGAGAAAGTGTGTTCTATAACTCCAAGCGTAAATTTTGTTGAAAATTATACCCAGTCTGTACAACGCTCTTGTTGAAAATATTTCAAGGCTCGAGTACTATTTTTTTTTTTTTAAGTTATGACTAAAAAACTAAAATCAAACACTTTTAGAAAAAACTATTTAGAATAAAGAACAGTCCAACAAAACACACGACAAAAGTCTCTACCGAAAACTCATACTAAACGTGCTTAGCCGAGCACGTTTTTCAATAAAAAAAAAATGTGTTTTAAGAAAAAAGTAACTAAAAAATATCATATAGGTAGTAAAAACGCCGATTCCTTTCGATCCACTAATGATTTATATGCACGCGAAATAACCAATACTGTCGAAATAAATGATAAAACACTTAAAAATAAAAAAGCGATCGGATTAACCATTTTATTAAAAAAATTATTCTGTATTATCAAAAATATAATATGTGTATACTGTAAATACATAATATAATATGCATTTGTTATAACACTTCGTTTTGTGCTTTTCAACACGAAATAAATAAAATATAATTGTTTTATTAAAATGATTAACCGTTTTGCGTATTTGAATATTATTAATTACAATACCTTGAATCCGACGGTGGTTGATCGTTTGAGAAGTAAACCGATTCCTGCCTGCAGCGCACTCGATCGTTGGCACGCGAACGCGGACACTTGACGGGGGAAAAAAAAAAAAGATTTTTTCGCGGCGAAAGACACTTCGGAGAGCGCAGTGTAAAACGTCCGAGTGGGCAGCCGACAAGAAAATGAAAACATGACGGCTTCGTCGAGACCGTTTATAATACAGGACTACCCGGAACAGCAGCGCCCAATGCGGTGACAGTGGACAATCCCTGTAACGTGTTCTGTACGTGATATTTTTGATAATTCTCGGTTTCGGTCGACCACCGCCGCCGTGGGCATCACGCACGACCCTCTGCGCGTGCGTAATATATTGTGTCTTATTATATTTTATATTATATAATATGTACCTGTTGTACAAAGGTTTTCTCGTTTCTCGTTTAATTATTCAGACCGTTAATTTACATACCAGGACCCCAGGAATTTGACATGATCAGAGCTTTGAAATAGGCTAATAAAAGACCTGTAAATAGGAAATATGAATTATATCGACTGTCGAAAATGTTTATAGTGTAGAAATGTATTATTAATTCTCATGTGCCTATCTGCAGGGAGGGGGAGAGGTGCAAAGCCGTAGACCTTTTTAAAGCTCGTAAAAACACTACGAGGGTTTTAAAAATTTGCTTCTTTGAATTACCGACTGTACGAAATGTGTGATCTAAGAATTTGCTGGACGAAACTTTGAGAAGAGTGTTTTATTATCCGAAAATGTGGTTCCTATTAAATATATTAAATATACCAAATCAATACCGATATACAATATACTATTATTGGTTTTATCAGCTTAAGTACGTATATAATATCATTGCATTCTTTTTTTTCATTTTGATGCGAATTTCGCTTTAAACTTCCAAGTGCGAATCAGTCGTTTAGTTGCGTGAATTCGATTACACGTAGACTTTAACGCGGGCGGTGGCAACTCATGGCTTGGATTAAGACTTAATTTAAGTATTTTTACCTACTTGTCATTAAATTTATTTGGACTATAATACTCCAGCCCCTCCTCCCCCCAAAAATATTGTTTATTGATATTTTATAATTATATTATTATGTGGTAAAAATAGAGAAAAAAAAATACTTTTAATTGCACCTAGTATACACATAGTATACAATATAACTAAAACATGTCAATATTATATTTTAATCTTTATTATAATTATTATAATTTTACATTAAAATGCAAATACCTAAATAATGAAATTATATTTTACATTTAAAACTTAATTCGTGTGTGTGTAAATTCGTATTTGTAAATTATTCAATTATCAAAATGACGTAGTTGTAAACTTGGACTATTTATTATTAGTTATTACTTATTAGTTACAACTATTATTAGGTGCTAAATAAGCTTATACAAGTACCGAATTCAATCACTTTCAACAATAAGGAAAATCACATATTATATTGTGTGCCCACATTCATGAATCCAAGTGCACTTTTGATATTTTCCACTACCCAATTTGGATCCTACTACCCGTTACAATAAAGCTTGGCTCGGACAACGGCATGATCGCATAGTGGTTTTTATTTTAATAATAAATGTCGCGAACAGCGGGTTGTTTCATTCGCATATACCAGGATTCTATTATGTGAATTGTACTATGCCTCGAGTTGAATATCTTACGAACGCCGTCGCGTGAATCGTAAAACGCTCAAGAAATCATGCGTTTGCAAGTATAGAATAGAAAACTGCAAGGGGCTAACAGGACAATGTTACACAGGTGCTATCGGTCGCAATTGTTCTAATATAGTACCGAAAAATGAACCCCATTCCTTTCACGGGGCTCAATTCAGACACCTTACAAA
>JAIPRM010010484.1:0-13724 GCA_025469315.1 Stegophylla sp. TES_Ste_2020
CAGAATGTTTTCCTTACTACTGAGTACTAACAGAATATGTTGTCTTTATTATAATACATCATATGTTCATTATAGGTGTCTATTTATGTTTGTGTGTTTAAATTTTTTAACTTTATTATGTATATTTGGTTAGTGGGCCTCAAAATATTTTATTGAAAATTTATGGGCCGTACAGCTAAAAAGGTTGGAAACCGCTGATATAGTTAATTATTTACCCAGATAAATTTATTCGTCTAGATAATTCTCAACACAGGACTGAACAGTGTTCATTTTCAATATTATTTATGATTATTATGTTTCAGCGAGGACTTGCGGTCCTCCGGCAGTGATCCCGAACGGCTGGCATCAGGGCGACTGTTCGGACTTCGGTTGTCGGGTGTCGTACAAGTGTTCGGAAGGTTACGAGCTGTCCGGGAAATCGGAACGTCTCTGTCACTCGGACGGGTATTGGGTGCCGAAAGATTTACCGTCGTGTGTGCGTAAGTACTTCAATGCCGGTTTTGCGTGTCGCGGCGGTCCTCGTCCGCCGCGACCTATGAACAACAATAACGATTTAATGATTTCCGACGGTGTAACCACGCGTAAACCCCCTCCCCCTACACACACGTGTAGGCCGTTTTTTCTATTTCTATTTTATTTTTTCACTATCTACCCACCGAATATATTATTATTTTATACACGGGGTGATTTTTTTTTAAGCGTGCTCAACCTCCCCCCCCTACCCAATTTTGACCGCGAAAATTGCGAAAATAAGGATTTTCACTTTCGAAACGTTCGAGTCACCAAAAACGTACCTTTTATCTTTTTCACAATACCGTTGGTACTAAATGACTTCCAAAATTAAAATAGTTTTCATAATAATCAAAAAAAAAACATTATAGTGACTCGATTGTAAGCATCATTTTTACCATTTCGACACCGCCGTGGTGTACTTGGTGGGGGGCTGAAAATGACAAAAATAGCGTGGTACATCGTTTAAGAGTAGAATAATTTTGCTAGAAATATAATTTCAATATTAAAACACGGATTTGAAGTAATAACGATTTTTATTTTATTTTCAAAATTATACCCTAAAAAAAAAGATGTGTTGCATTACTTTTTTCATTTTCTGCACCACCAAGCACCACGGTGGTGCCAAAACGGTGAAAATGATGTCGTATAGCAAATTGTCGTATGAAAATTCGGCATACAATCTAGTGGTGACAACATTTTTTGATTATCATTAAATTATATTTTATTTTTTTTTTTCTTTCGCTTTTAGAAAAGCATTTAACAGCACCAACTGTATTGTTGTAAAAATAACATGTTCTCATATTTCGATACACTGCAGGTAAGGAATATCATGATATGGATTACCATCTTTTTTTCCCCCCCCCCCGCCCTGTATATTATTATTTTACGAAAAACCGTTTAGCCGACGACCGAATACCAAAACGATGCAACGTTATACGCCGAATTCGCGTTTGTCATATAATAGGTGGTAGTGGCTATAACGCGCGCGCACCCTTATTATACGTCCGCTCGGGGCGGTTCTCGCTCAATACATTATTAATGAGCACAAATCCGCGTTCCGTCCACGAACCGCGTTCGGTTAAAGAGTTTCGCCCGGCGTATAATATACCGTTTAAGAAGACCGATCGATCCGGTTCGCGTATGATAATTAAGTAACCCGCGCGCGCGCGCGCGCGTCCGTCGTCGCATCGCAGGAATGTTGCACGGGCGAAACTATGAATTCATCATAGAATGTGCCCACAGGTGAAATCAGAGGGGCCTGGGAGCTAACCCTCCCCGTACGAAAAACCAAAACCAATCGAAGCCCTCAGATTTTTCCAAAAACTATTTGAAGGACAAAGATATTACAGGGGTACTAAATCAATTAATTAAATACACACGTTAGCACCCTAAAAATGTTCACCCTAATTCCATCCAAGTCCATACCTAAAACGTAGGCTCTTTGTAGTTTAAAAAAAAAAGCTTCTTCTAATAGTATTATTTTTGGAAATGGTCTCCCGTTTAATATACATAATAACATTTATTATATTAAATAGTAAGCTTAGGTAATACGTATTAATAAATAAAAATCATTAATTTTTATACAATTTTCATGAATTTTAACAAATTTCCAATGCGTGATTCTTAATTCAATACATTAATTTGTAAAATATTAATGTCCGTGAAGTAACATTCTCGTTACCGGGAATTATTTTGAAAATCCCAATCCAACATTTTTTAAATCAATGATCCTGAAATCCAAAAATCAATAATCCTTACCTAAAAAATTTTTTTGACTAAATATGAAAAAAAATAGCCAAAAAGGATTTTTTAATAATTTTAATCAATCATTTATTTTATTATCTATAATTTTATTTAAGATTCTGATTGGAGCAGAAAATTTAGAGTTTTTAAAATTATGTTATTTTATCTATTTATTATTAATAATTTTTTTTTTTTTTTTATTGTGTATAAGTTTTCGATTAAAAATACTTGTTCAAAAGTTTTCAAATTAGAATTGGCCTCAATTGGGTACTTTCATAATGTAATTTTTTTTTTAATTCTCTATTTTTTTCCAAAATTTGAGAAACACTAACTAAAATTTGACAAAAACACATTTAAAACATTTTTATTTTTTAATTTAAATGTTATAAAAGTTTAAATATAGGTATATACAACAGTATATGGACAGTAGGAAAGTTTGAAAATGTAAAAAAAAATTTCGTGCATTTTTTCCAACATTTTTTTTTTTATAATCAAAAATTTTTCTTTTTTCTGTTCTCAGTGTGATATTGTGGTATAATCCTGGTCGAGTAAAATGCATTAAATAATAAACCACTATTATTAATATTATTAATTGACTGCGCACTGCAGTACTGCACAGATAATATATAAAATAAAATAATCACGATCGATTGCTAAAAACCGAAACTAAAATACCGAAATCATTACACTGGTTTTTTTTTTTTTTTTTAATCAAATAAAAGCCATTGAAAATATATGATTTTCGAAATCAAAAATCTAAATCCTTTTTAAAAAATTGATTTTCGATGTATCCAAAATCCTAAATTGATTTTGAATTTTCGATTTCGACGAGATTCCAAAGGATCATCTGAAATCATCCTCAGCTCTGCCCAAGGGTAATAATAACGGCTAACAGCTTTTCCGGAAAACCACCAAAGCGTTCGTTCGGTCCTCGCGCGTAATTATTTGTCGATAAATTTTGCGTTCAGTTACTGTTTGGCGTTGTTTCGCGCGTGTTGTGGTTTCAGCGGTTGACTGCGGCCCTCCCGAGAACCCGTACAACGGGAACGCGGTGTTCACGTCCACGTCCTACAACTCGGTGGTGTCGTACGAATGCAAATACGGGTACATACTGTCCGGCGAGCCGACCAGGAGGTGCGGTGCGGACGGCAAGTGGTCGGGCACCACGCCGATGTGCCAAGGTAATTGTGGATGACGGGGAGGGGAAAAAAGAAGATTTTAAAAAAAAAAAAAAATTACCGATATCTCGAGTCCGGCTTAAAAAATAATATCCAAACCGTTTTTGTTTTTCTCGAAAAAGAGATTTTTTTCGATTTTTTTACAGTGTTAACACAGCGGGTTCCACTTAACGCTAGCGATCACTAAGGGGACTGGGAATTTATTAATGTCCTAAAAATTTTGAAAAATGCATTGGAATATAGAATGAAGGGCTCCGTGCAACAACGTGACAAGTCCGTAATTTGAAATTATTCAGAAGACGCGTTTTATTTCACCAGAACTTTAAAAATTTGTATTTTTATTTGAAAATTCGACGTAAGTATTTTTAATTACATGTTAATAGTTGAGTAGAATTAATTTTTTATTTTTAAATACATTTTTGATCTACTAAAATAACTCGGAAGTATGAAACATACGGACTTACCTGGTTTTTCGTTCATTAATTGTAAAACATTTTTCGAAAACCAAGACAAGTCCAAAACCAAGACTAATCCAAAGTCAAACAAAAACCAAACAAGTCCATTTACTCAATAAAACCATAAATAATCGTTGGACTTGTCTTATTGACGAATAGAAATGAAAAGAAAAAAAATCTGTTTACGATAACATCAAAAATTAGTTTCGAAAAAAAAGTGGACTTGTCTCGTTGTTGCACGGAGCCCTTTAAATGCAAAAATGCCTTAAAACACAAAGTAAATATTTTCCTGGAGGCCTGAAATCAAAATCAAATTAGAAAACGTTAAAATTCAATATTTAAAATTGATATTTTCTTTTTCTTGTTTAATATTTTTGCTCGCAATATAAATTCGAATTCAAGTTTACATTTACAAATAATGAACCATTCATAAAAAAATAAAATAAATATGTTTTATGAAATCAAATGGTCAGTAGAATCAAAATGACATGCATGCATCAATGTGATCACATTAAGCGGAACTCGCTGTACTTAAAAAAAAATTATAGTATTTATCAAGACTGGGCAAGTAAATGCATATTTTTTTTTAACTTAGTTAACATTATTTTAAGAAATCTAACAAGTTATAATAAGTTAATTGAATTTTTAGTGAACTCAATTAAGTTGTTAGAAGTTAAATTTAAAAAAATAATAATAATTAAGTTATTAACTTAGGTTAATTATTTTGTTTTTTAATTATTCAAATAGTTCTAAGTTTTTAATCGTGATTTTTTGCCATTGTTAATGTCTTAATGTGTACATGTCAATAAATCATAGGGCATCCTATAAAAAAAATTCTGTATTTAATTTAACGGGTTTTTATTCGAAATTAACTCGTTATTTATTAGGTTAAAATCTTACTGATAAGTTAATGAAAAAAAATGTCAATAAAATATCCAACGCAATAAATTATGTTAATAAATGGTTAAAATTAACTTCACTTTTAACTTTAAAACTCGTTTGTGTCCAGCCTTAGTGTTTATGATTATTGATTAGACATTGTCATCGGTGCAACCAGTTGTAAAATTGGAACAAATACAAATAAATAAAGACATTTTTTTTTTGTTTTCGGTGTCGCTAAAATAATTTTAAATACGGATCAACGAAATAAAGGAGTTATACTTTGTTTGAAAAAAAAATATATATACTTTTACTTTTAAAAATTCATAAGATCTTTCAACGTCGACTTCAACGTTTATTTATTTATATTTCAATCGTTGCACTTTTCACGCATTATACGCGTTAAAAGTTTTCCCCGTATTAGCATAACCTAACCGTGCGTAACGCCATATTTTTAGTTTTGCTTTCTTCATTTTTTTTTTTTTTTTCTGAAACGTTATTGTCGCGGATTTTCAATTATTATTCCAACTTTTTTTTTTCTTTTTTTACGGTCGACTCATAAAACGCCGTTCGTAAAATATATACTCGGTTAGAATACATTTTATTATTTTAGCGATAAGTACGAATTTCGTTTATTCAATTATAAAGCTATTTTTATTACAGGTCAGTGGTTCCCAATAGGGGGAAATTAAAATACTTCACGGGGGGAATACGGTGATGATATAATAATGATAAATTTAATTTCATTATATAATTAGTAATTACATTTTATATTATTATTTCTGTTTTTATATTTAATATTGTTAATAATTAATACCTCAGTTGATTAATATTTAATTTTTGAAATTGTGAAAATAAAAAAATAAAAGTTCAATAGTTGTATACTTATAGTTATTTTGTGTAATTCACTTGTAAGGCTATCAAAAAAAAACAAAAAAAAAGAAGGTTCAAACTCTAATTTAAGGGGGGTGAAATTTTTGAAAAATCACAAGAGGGGGTAATAGTATAAAAAAAAATTTAGGTATCACTGTTATAGGTATTACGTATTATCATTGCACTTGAACTAACACCACTAATGTAAGTTGTGGGGCACATTACGTATACATTATATATAATATACGCTTTGGCTGTACACACTTTTAGTATTTCTGGTTTTGATTTTTTTGATTTTTTAATTTTACAAACTCGAAACAATAAAAATGTAACGATAGAGATTGATTGCGGATCTCCGGGAGACCTTCATAACGGTTGGCTAGAGAACACTGAAAGCGGCACCGGCCTAGGCGCTACGATTATTTACCGATGTCAAGACGGAATGCTTCTTGTAGGGAACTCTTCGACAGTGTGCCTCGCCGACGGACAGTGGCGCTATCCACCGCCGCTCTGTCTAGGTGAGTTTTACCGGCTAACAGTTATTAAATAATATAAGTCGACCATCGATTATTACTACTAGAAGTGGCGGAGATTGGCGAACAATGTTTTTTTAACGGGCATAATACGTAAACTCCCCTAAATTTAGGTGAATTCCCTTAAAAATGAAAATTCTAATCTTTTTTTTTTTTTTTTTGCTTATCAAGCAGTAAACTCCCCTAAAATAATTTTGCTACGGAATTACTTCTAATTCTAACTTTATTAAGTAGTGCAACTGCACTGGTAGTTGAACAAAAGGGATGGGGTGGGTCATGATGGGTATTGGTTGGTAGATGATTTAATATAATTATTTTATTGTAAATAATAATAATATATTACATTATAAATGATAATTAGTATGTGTTTTGTATTTATATGTACGAATACAATGTGTCTGGAAGGAAATCTAGTGGTGGTGGGGGGGGGGTGTCCAGTAATATAATTGCACTGGTTTATGGAAAACCTGTGAGCGCCACTGTATATATATATACTATATTTACAAATAATTATGTGAGTATATTTAATATTTATATAGGATATTATATCAAATTCAAATGAATAATAGGTATATAGGTATGTACCTGTACTATTTTATTATTTTAGCTTATGGCATTATTGATATTCTAAACAAGCAATTTTCAGGCTATATAATAATATAATACTATATTGACACACCTTTTTTTTTAAATATTTCGAATATAATATTTGAGTCTTAACGTTAATTAGTGCCATACATTGTCAAAAAAATTTTTGAAAAATAACAAAATAATACGATTTGAGATGGAACTTTTGTCAAATATTTTTAATAACAATTTTAATATTTCGCCCATCTTTACCGTGTGCGTCCGCGGTCATGTTAAAAAAAAAAAAAAAAAAAAAAACGTGAACAAAAGTTGTAAGTATTTGAATATCTCAAAATGTTTTCGACCAAAACCGATTTGAACGCGTGTGTCCGAATACTTTTATAATTTTAACGTTTTTGATTTTGGCTATTACCATCCGAATATATTTTGTCGAGCAATAATTTAAAGCTTTAAACTCTAATTCGTGAGAAATACCGAGAAACTCATGAGAACGACCTCGTTGAAATCAAACTTTAATATTTCACCGTTATTCACACAATATAATCCGCGTGAAATATCACTGAAAGCGTTTAGAAATCGTAATCAAACGGCAATTGGACGCGGGTTAAAGCGATTTCCATGTGATAATATGATTATAAACCTCGAACGATCGTGTATACGTCATATTATTATTATTATTATTATTATTATTATTATGTTTCACCCCAAACGCGGCCATACGTATACCTAAATGAAGCATTGAAATGGAATACGCTTAGAGTGACCTATTGAAAAGAATCAAATTACCACATTGAAATATTGTATCCCTTGCTCCTCAATCGGATCACTGAGAAGGAACTGTTATCATACTTTAAAATTAATGTTATTGTTTTTGTTTATCTTATCTAATATATTATGATAATATGAAAATTTGAAGTGGTACCATTCGTATAAGAAAATTTATTTTATTTTTCTCAAAATGGTCACTCTTAGCGTATTCCGTTTGATTGCTTCAATTCACTATACGTAACAACAGTATACGGTATGGTCCCTCTATATTATATTCTTTGCTCTATAAATTTAATTCAATTTTTCATTTGACATACCAAATAAATTAAAATCACATTGAATTATCATTGTCTTTTTTTTAAGTTTTACAAAATTATGATATTAATGGATATGTTCGAAGATTTTACGAATAAAGTATTTAAAAGTATTACCCGAAAAATTTCAAAGCTTTAAAACAAGCAGTAATTAAAAAAAAAAAAAAAAGTTCAAAATATGTAACAATATGCACACAAATAAACACAAAAATATCAATTAAAAACTTCAGGCTTTAAAATATGCAGTTATTGTAAAAAAAAACCTTCAAAATAAAACTAGCATTTTTCTCTCTCCTTAACCTCCACAATATGTGAAACGGATTTCTATCCCACTTAGCCGATTGTTGTTGGATAGTTCAAAAAAATATGCAAAATACTACACTACCATCATAATCTTAGTAACGACCAATAGCAAACGTACGGTTTTGTCATTAACAATAAAATAATCAGTAGATTAACACTAACGGCACTTCCGTCCGCATTATAAAAAACCTGTTGCTCGAATATTTAATGAAATTCTCGAAAAAAAAATTATATTCACGACGTTAACGGCTGCTCAGTTGCTATGAAACTTTAAGGTTTTAAAGTTCAATTCATAGAACCGAATATTACTTTATTTGTCCGTTTATCGCGAATCGGGTAATAATAACCACTTGTTCATTTCGTGAAACGGGTGAAATGTGTCCAAAGTATGTCTTGAACGATTTCACGTTCAGGCCAGCGGTTTCCAAACTCTGGGTCGACATTAAATTTTTAAATCTATAAAATATATATATATTTTAACTAAAATTTTCTGTGAAACAAGTAACGTTGATTCTTTAAAAATTAATTTGTGTGTGTGTATATATATATATGATATTAAATCTTTTTTATGTGTTTTCTTTTGTTTTATTTATTTCTAAATAAATATTACAGTTACAAAAATACTTTGAAAAATTTAAGATACAAAACACTGTTTTTTATCGTGTTTATTATTTTTATTTTCGTCGTTGGACAAAGCAAAAAGCAAAAAGCAAAAAAATAAATCGTTGTTGATCGTCAAAATTAAAAACATTTCCAAAACATATATCGTAGTGTCAACATTTTGGGAACCTCTCTCGTTGGCCACAACGTTTTTCGTTTTCGAATTCAAACCGAAAGTCAAAAAGTCTTTTTTTTTAACAATAATAAAACTGATAATGAGACGTATTCAGATACTTACTACTTACAACACGAGCGCTAAGTATAAATATTTACCGAAGACTATAACAATAATAATGAAAACATAAAAAACGTCCGCGTGTGTGTGCATTGCAGCTCCCTGCGTCGTGCCGGTCATCCAGCAAGGTCACGTGAACATCACCCGGGCAAACACTTCCACTCCGTTCGTGCCGAAAACCGGTGTTCCCGTTTTGGCGAGACACGGGGACAAACTGTCCGTGAAATGCGACGGGAAATACGAGCCGTCCGGCGGACACGCCGACCTGGCCACGTGCAACAACGGTACATGGACTTACATACCGAAATGCGAACCAGGCAAGGAACATAAATATAATACGAGAACCTACTCGTAAAATATACTGACATTATTTTCGTAATAATATATAAACTCTGCCCCCCACAGGCGGCACTTGGCGTTAATTTCAGGGTGGGCATACATTAAATATAATAAATATAGTAAATCTCTCAAAATCAAATTTCACCCTTTGTTAAATTTTTTACATTTCACTTTGGGAAATTCTTTTTAGACTCATCAGATCAAATGAAAAAAATAATAATAACTTAAATATTAAAAAATATAACTATAGGTATATACTAATATGTTTTATAGTAAAGATTTTTATCAAAAAAAAAAAAAAAAAAACACTTGAATTATTTTAAGTCTAAATAAAAACATTTTATGTAATAAATAATTTAATGACAAAATAAAGTACAACTACAATAACTGATACAATATTTTTTCTTTTAATATACATAATAGGCCTAAAAATGTATACCTATCTATACAGTATACTAATGCATAGTATGCTTCCATTACACTTTAAACACAGTGATTCTTTTAAGATTTTAAAGAAAACAATTTCAATTTGGCTATCAAATGAGATAAATATAAAAGTTCTAAAGCAAAAATGTATCAGATAATAATATTATTATTATAATATAATATACTTTATGTTTGTATATAAATATCATATTTTAAAATACTTTAGTGATTAACTTTCAATAACATTTAGATTTAAAAAAAGAAATTCTTATTGAAATATAAATTATGTTTAATAATCGGATCTATATTTAATTAATAGTAAGATAAGATATTACAAAATATATTTATTTATTATTGAATTAATAATGAAATAACGGGTTTTGTAGTTAATTCTTTTTAGGGGGGGGGGAGCAAAGTATATCTTTGCCCTTTCTATTGATTCTTTGGGGGGTGCAACTGCCCCCTCGTGCACCCCTCAGTTGCTACCTATGACTCTGCGGATTGATGTCAATTACCTATGTAAACTCCTCTACCCCCCCCCTTCACTGTGGTCAGAGAATAAGGTTAATAATATTGTTGTGTAAACGGGCATATACCAGTTGCCCTCAAAAGTACCTTTTTTTATACCAATTCCCCCAAACTACCTGGAAAAAAATGTACCAGTTGCGCACAACCTAATGTACCAGTTGCCCTCAACATATTTTATATGCACGACAAAGTACCATGTAATATATAGGAGGTAAATAGGTATATATATATTAAATTATGAAAGCAAAAAAATTCATATTATATAATTAAATAGTTTAATGATAGTAATAAGCACACGCATACATAGTAATTTTTCAATAAATTAATTTAAGTAAAAGATTAAATCTAAAAAAAAAAAAAAATATTATAATACCAAAATCACCATGACTGAATGAGATGAAATCGGCACCCCACGATTAAAATTGATGACCATACGACTTTGGAAGCTAAGTGAATACTATTTTCGAAATCAGCAGTTACAATTATTGACGGATTAAATTCATGTACAAAACTAGAGCATTTTTCTTTTAAAATATTAAATAATAATTGATAAATTTTCGATGATTAGTTAGACAGTAATGAAAATACTAATGGAATATAACGTCCATTTTTGACGCAGTAAATCGACACAGAGCGATAAATCCTAATTGTCATTACCTATCGATGATCATTACATGTCATTATTGACTGTTGTACTAAAATTACCCATTTTAATAAAATTTCCCGATTTGTACTTGGAATTTTTGTACATTCAGTTGAAGGCATCTGATATATTTAGTTGAGGGCAATTGGTATATTTAGTTGAGGGCAATTGGTATATTTTATAAATGCTGAAAACATTTGGCTGAGGGCAACTGGTCAACACCCGTGTAAACTTCACCGGTCATAAAAGGTCGAGATGACAAGACGCGCAGGTATACGTAGCATCATGTAAACTCCACCAGTTTTAATAATTCTCATTATTACTAGTTTCATATTATAATGGTAAACGGTAAACTGATACACAGTGTTGAGTGAATTTTGGATAGATAAATAAAATTGTTTAACGATTTGTGATGAACGAAAAATTCGTATAAAATAATCGAGTGCTTATTTCGATGACATCCATCCACTAGCACGCGTTCGTACTTAAACTCAAAACTCTGCACACACACACACGCACACACATGCATACAACCACCCACATATTATACAGAATTCAATCGCGAGTTTAATATTTTTCCACGTTATCGTTTTCGTTCATCCCGGCGACGACGTCGAGGATGTATTGTGTTTTTAATTTTCTCCGTTCAATTGCAGCATACTGTCTGATCCGATTATTTGATTATAATTTAACAACAAATTATCCATCGAAGTGACGCGAAAAGTAGGGTTAAACGTCTATAAATATATTGTACTAAAATAGAGGGGAAAATTCGATATTTCGATACGGAAACCAAAGTTAATTATTAAATATCGTAAAATCGCACACCCCGCAGTGTTCAATTAAAATATCAGAGCAATTAGTAGATTTGCATAAATATTATACATTGTACAGTCCGGTGAGTGGCAGTACATTTTTTAGGAATTTTTTCACTGGGCGACGAGAAAACATATTTTCTTTGAATTAGGTATTCAGTAAAAAGTTAATAACTGTGCCAAACGTTCGCTTCGCCATAATACGAGAGATAGGATGTTGAATATGTTGAAATAATCTAAAATAATTAAAATACATATAAAACTCTCAAAAATGATAAAAAAAAAAAGAATCAAATCAAATTAACTGCTTAAATAACAATAATAATATTATATTAATCATTAAGTGAAAATTTGACAGTTATAAAGTTATAACTGTTTCTGTACCTAAAAAAATTATTTACAATCAACCGTTCACTGTATTCTGTATGTCACATCAAACGTGTAAAGTACATAAAACATAAAAGCAAAAAAAACATTTTTAAAACTTTTTTATTCTGGAAAAGATAATTTGATCCAAGTACATATGACCTTTTGTAAAAAATATACGAAAAATACCTATAAAACAGAAAAAAATGCTTAAAAACCAATTAAGTATGAAAAATGCCAAATATAATAAGTTGCAATCTTAAATTTTATAAAATATCTTATTATATGAAACAAGTTTTGTGTTTGGAAAGTGTTGTTATAGACGTCTCCCAGAAAAAAAAAATATTAAATCCATGCCTTAGTTATTTTACTACCTGCTAAATGTTTTATATAAAAATATTTTTATTTTTAAAGCGATACACGTTTTGCTTTTTAGAATTTAATTCATATTTAAATCTATTCATCAAATACGATAATAATACTCTAATGATTTGAATAAATCTGATAATTTATAAGGATTTACTTGATAACTACAATGTTTTTTTTTCCAAGTCAATTATTTTTACTGATATTTAATATTGTTTTATCCATTTAAACAAAAAACTTAGGGTGGATCTCGTTAAAAACGGGATTATCCCTTTTTGAGCATCATGTCCTCTTGTCCCCGAAGAACTTCGAACGGAACCTTTTTTGTCCTGTTTTCTGAAGGTTGTGTCCCGTTTTAATCTCGTCACTTCCATATTATGCGCGTGTAACAAAAATATATTTTAAACGAAAAATAGAAAAAAGATGATAATTGTACAACTTTGGAATGATTTGTAATTAATAAAAGTGAAACTTCAAATGTATTTTCGTTTTGTGTAATGGAAGTTTTTATCAAACACATAATTATTATTATTATCTTACAAAATTATTTCGAATCAATAAAGTAGCTGTTTGGTTCAAAATTTAGAGGTGTTGGTTGGAGAGAAACGAAAAATTACTTTAAAAATCTCAATACTATATATAATTTATGGGTAAACCCAGAAACTAATGCGGCAATAGGGAAAAAAAAATATTATTTAAGTACTAGAAGAATAATAATCGACTTATCGTTCCCGTAATCATAACTAAGGTATATAAAAAAAAAAATATTTCTGTCATGGTTTTCTATGATTTTCAACTCGATCAACAATTTGAAAAGTTTAAACAAATTTAAAATATAACACAATACATCGAAATGCGTAATATTTAACATTAACTCAATAAAAATCAGCTAAGATAACGACCATTTTTTTTTTTCTAAGTCACAAAAAGGGTAAAAGCTAACGACGAATTAGGAGTGTTTTTAAAATATTAACTGAACTAAAATAAATGCACCTTATTGTTATCGTAAATACATAATAATATTACACTGAAAAAATAATCGAATAATTTTATGAGGTATAATTATTTGTCCCTTTTTAGATTCTGAACAAAGTGAAGAAGCTAGTGTTTTTACAATGATGTTTATTTTTTTTTTTCTGTTAACACTTTTTCGTATAGAAATACTTGTCCAAAAGTTTCGATCAATAACTTTTTGAAAC
>JAIPRM010010485.1:0-13723 GCA_025469315.1 Stegophylla sp. TES_Ste_2020
TTTCTCCGTTCAGAATCGTTTTATCGTTTCTTTAAAATTCAATACACCCGTCAAGAGAATCTCACCCGACGTGCGAAGAACACCCCGACGAGCGAAGTACACACTTTTTTTTTTTTTTTTTATCGTCGATTCGCACGAGGACGACCGCGTGTGCACACATTACATAAAACTTTTATAAAATACACATTACGACCGTTGGAGCAGTAACACGACGTTGTAACTTGTAAGTACACAATTTAAGAACGTACGACGAAAAAGAACACACTGTCATATTATTTAACGATCGTGGTTCTATGTAATATTTGTTACGTGCAATTTTATTCGACGAATAAACCGCTGATGTACGTCATGTCTTTGACAACGCGAGTTGGTCTGTATTAAATCAAAAAAAAAAAAACAGTCGGGAAATTACCAGTGTACGATTTGGGTAAAACCTATTGAATGAACTTAAAGTAGAAAGTAAAAAAAAACCGAATATATTCCGCACCGTGGGTATTCTTCGCTGCTCGGATCAGATACTCTTGGTGGACGTTTTGTATATTTCAGAGAAACGGCGAATAATTTCTTCAATAAGACTGGATAGCTTTGTAATTATTTTATTCTATTTTGGAAAACTCAATATTTTCTGTAATCATACTAAATACCTACTATTTCCCCTACAAGGCCCAGCGGTGTTAGTGTGACGCAACGGGAACGCGGTCGTAATTAAAGCCATTATCATTAAATTATGGGTAGTTTTTGACAAATTTTAGAAAACCTGTTGAGAATTTCGAGAAAAGGATCTCTTTATATAGTACCATCGACATTGCCGCAATAAGATTCAAAAAGTTGAAAAGTTGCTGATTGAAACTTTTTGACAAATATTTCTACAAGAATAAGTGTACAAATAAAAAAAAATAAATAAATAAAAGTAAACATCATTGTAAAAACAATAAAAAAAACACTAGCTCCATCGTTCCGCTCAGAATCTAAAATCGTAAAAACTTCAACAAGATATTTTAGTATACACATATATTATACATATATTTGTGATTCAGAAAATTTTAAACTCAGAGACTGGACGTTTTAATTGATTATTAACTCGAGAATCATATCACAGCTATCCAATAATTTTATTTGAATACAAATATGATTGAATTTCAAAAATTAATTACTTGTTATTCATTTTTAATTATTATGTTTGTATTTATTTAAGAAATAAATTGAAATAGCTTCTTCACTTCGTTCAGAATCTAAAATTATAAATACTTCCACTATATATATATATTTATGGCACAAGAATAAAGACCAGAGACATTAACACATAAAATAATATTGACATTGTTTCCATTTCTGAATTATTGCGATTCTTAAATAATCGTATTATAAATTAATATACCAAAACAATTAAACACTTCATAGTTTTTATTCGGAATAGTATAACGCTTTAATGTTCAATAAGAAAAGTCTTATACACGCGCGCACCTAAAGCCGAACATACTTTGCACCATGGGTATTCTTCGCTCCTCGGGTGGGATTTTTTGCAAGGTGAATTAAATTTTAAAGAAACGATAAATCATTTCTCCAAAAAAATAAAAAAAACGATTCTTAGTGAAGCTTCAGTTTATCTTACTTAAAAATCATAAAATGTATTAATATTACAAAAGACATATGTTTTACGGAGCCAGTTTGATGTCTCCAATATAAACTGAGGTTAGATCAAAACTCATATTATTGTCTATCTATATTTAAATTATTAAAAAGTTTGGATTAAAAATAGACAGTTTTTAAGGCATTTTTGTCGAATTTCAAGTAGTTTTTCGTAAATTTTGATAAAATTATTGAGAATTTCAAAAAATGACCTCTTTAAAGTACCAACTAGAGGCGAATCCGGTTTCAAAAAGTTACTGATCGAAACTTTTGAACTGGTATACGAAAAAATGTTTACAGAAAAAAAAACATAAAAACCACTGTAAAAACACTAGCTTCTTCGTTTTGTTCAGAATATAAAAAAAAAAAAAAAAAAAAAAAATCTAATCAACAAATATTAACATACGAACGATTGAGACGACACGAGACAGATGGACGTGCGAATTTTTCGACGTTTCCGTCCGTCAACGTGTGTAGGACGACGACGTTTTTCGTCTTAGAATAATATTTTCGGGTGCGTTCTTCGCGCTAAGTGTAAAAATATGTAAGTATATAACAAATATATGTATATATATATATATATATATACATACTGTATACATGTGATTATATTAATTCTCTCCGGGAAGTGATGCCAAATTAAATTATTGTTGTTGGATTATATTTTTCTCGTGACCGCAGCGAACAGTGTCTCGTTATGGTTGGACCGTGGCCAACGGCGAGAATGTGCATACGGAAAATGTACACAAAGTTTTTATACATACGTATGTTTTGTTCGCGTGTTATCAACGTGTGAAAACGCGAAACAAGTGTCTGGACAATACAGGCCCCTTAGCCAAATCAAATTTTCATGCGGGGCGAACCAATTTTACGGGGAGCATTGTGTGCAAAAACAATATTTATGCAATTTTTAATTTATTCACACTGATATATCATTAAATGAACACAACTGTAATAAATTTCCCATCAAATATCTATGTATAATAGAATATTTTGGTAATTTACAATAATACATTTATTTTAAAAATACGAAACGAACAATACTGAGTATTAAAAATAAAACTTAAATTAGAGTTTATTTATATAATTAAATGATGAAAACAGGAGATCGTAGTCTCAAAAAGACTGAGCACCGCTGAAAAGACATACCTACCTAAAAGCCTTTCTCATATTTTTAATAGGTATTCTTAGAGAGGGCAAAGATTGGGTTATGGGAGGGCAACACCCCCTCTGACCCCCCCCCGTAGCTACGGGCCTGAAACAATATAAAAGAATTCGTTATGACGCCCAATATACTCGAATCGGTTAATAGTGGGAGGGGGGACTCGGTTCTCCTCTACAGCACAAGTTCACAAACCGGTTTTTGTCCACCACCCCCTCAAAAAAAAAAATACTTTTAAAGTAACCATCTGTTACACGCCTTAAAAACACCTATAGCAATTTTTGTTTTTGAACGTAGTTCACTAGTGGTAATTTTTAAGTAAAACTGTATCATATGAACTGAACTCCACTCAGGATCGTTTTTTGTTAAGTGAATTATTTATCGTTTATTTTGTATTTTTTTGAAATTCAACACAACCACCAAGTCCTAGCCGAAAATTCCTAAGCGAAGAATACCCACGGTGCAAATCATATTCGAATTTTTAATTATAAGAGATACAAATGGGTTAACAGGAAATAAGAATGTTGTAGGAGTTTTATAGCTCTAAAATGTTGGATAAGTATGTTTTCGAAACGATCGACTTATGAAATTCAAAATTTTAAGTAAAGCTCTTGCCAAATAAATTTCAAAAATACCACTTGTTTGAGTGACCAAGAAAAGAAACGTCATCAGAATCGAAAAATATTTTCAAATTAGAATCGATTTTAACGTTGTGACCGCTAGTGTTTCGGTTTCTGGTGAAATATAATATTTATATTTTCCTTAAAATCTCGGAACGTCGAAAAAACGTTTATTTTCTTAGTATAATATTTCAAATAGATAATTATTGTGAAATTTGATTCTTCTCTAAAATGCGATCCAATCCCGAAAAAACAAATCTCTTAACGCGCAAATTAATGTTTTACGGTAGATAACCAATCTCCGAATAACAAAACGTAGTAAATATATACTTTAAATTATGAATGTAATATAATATACGAGCGCTTATAATGTAAAAATATGCGTTATTTAAAAATCATTATTTTCAATTAAAAAAAAAAAAAAAAAAAAAAAAATGGAAATATGCATGAGCACAAATAGAGGATGTTTTAGGGGGCTTAGCACCCTCAAAACAACTCATAGCCCCCTCCCAGAATTTTTGAGAATTACATAAGGTCAATGACTTTTTGGGGGAGGCAAAATCAATCAAATAAACATCTTAGCCCCCTCCCCCAAAAAAATGTTTTCGAAGTCGCGCTAACGTAAGTGTAGTAATAAATCGCATACGTACCTCGTATGAACAACAGTTGGTTCTACGTGTTCCGTGTTAAGTACCTAAGGGGTAAAAAAACGATAAACAATAAATATTTATATAACAGCAAATAAGATTTCAACAAGACGAAAATATGATATTATTATTTTGATCTCGTGTTAATTCTCGCGACAATCAATTCGGTTTTTTTGACGACTCGCTGTCACCCCAAGCCACGAATTCGGATTAACACACATTGTTTTGATTTTCAACTCGCGTTCATTTCGATGACAGCCGACGCGTGCGAAGGCGATTTTGACACCGATTTTGATTGAAAAATAAACTATTTAATAAAATTTTCGTTCCTAGCATTACTGTCGTCGCGGTTATCGAGTTTCGCCATAAATGTCACTGCGTATAATTATTATTGTTTTATGCCCAATCGAAGTCCATGTAAACATCATAATTTATATCAAATATTGAAGTTGTGTCGCACTGTAAACATTTTAGATTACTAATGACAGAGCGATCGAATAAACATAACAGTCCAGGGCAGGCATAAACGAGTTGAAAAGTTAAGAGTTTATTTTTTATTTATTCAAAGTTCTCAACACCCCAAAGGGGTAATGAGTACAGTTATTGTATTTTTACAAATTATTGTAACAAAAATATACTATTAAAAAGTTATACAGAGAGAGAGAGAAAAAATAAACAAAAGCAAACAAGTAAATACAAAATATATATCATACATACATTAACACATTTTTTTTTTTTTGTTAACTTTATTTTAACTTTTTGACTTGACTTATTGTGTTTGATATATATATATATATATATATATTATATTTTATTTTTAACTAAACTCGATAAACAACGAGTTAATTTCGAATCAAATCCCGTAGAGCTAAATCTAAAAATAAAAATTAGTTATACGATTTTTTACAGGATGTACTCCGCCGATTCATCGACTAGCTTTGTATGCATGTTACGACATTGCCAACATTGATACATAATATAATATTTTTAGATTCTGAACGAAGTGAAAAGTGTTTTTACAATGATGTTTATTTTTTTTTCTGTGTACAACTTTTCGTTTGTCCAAAAGTTTCGAACAATAACTTTTTGAAACCGGATTTGCCTCTATGTAGTACTTTAAAGAGGTCATTTTTTGAATTTCTCAATTCTTCAATTTTTTTTTTTTTTTTTTGGAATAAACTACCCAAAATTTGAGACAAAAACGACTCGGAAACTATCATTTTTTTTAAGCATCGATAGAAAATAATATGAAAAAGATTTTGGCGCAAGAAAATTTTGGAAATATGAAAAAAAAATTTTGGACATTTTTCTAACATTTTTTTTTCTCATTTATTTTCTATATTATATTAACTTTCTTCGTTCAGAATCGATTTTTGTTGAAAAAATGATTTATCGTTTCTTTAAAATATTCAATACACTCGTCAAGAGAATCCCACCCGTTGTGCGAAAAACACCTCGACGAGCGAAGTACGCGGTTTTTTTAAATTTAACTTTTAACTTTTAACAAAGTTAACTCAAAATGCAATTCACTTATTATTAACACCCGTTGACTTTTTCCCGAATTAACTGCGTTGTGAAAATACGCATTCACTTATCCAGCATTGATAATAATACAACGTTACAATCTCGTCGAAAATAAAGAACGAATAAACCGTTTAAAAAAGCTCGTACTCGCGTGATATTGCATTTTTTCTTCTGTCGGCTTGAAAACTGTTCAATATTCATATTGTGTGTGTTGTATTTTGAAATTAAGGCGACTACAAAGCAGAATTTTTTGGAGTGAAAAATGTTTATGACAAAAAAAAAAGAAAAGAAAACGTATAAGAACCGCGTTAGTGATTCAAAATGTAATAACACTGTTATATAGGCGCATTGTATAACGGCATTTTTTGCGTGTGTTAATTTCATAAAAATTCTCCAGGGACGTACTCGCATGGTGATTTAAAATGCGTAATGAATATTAAAAAAAAAAAAAAAAAAAAAATGACGTAATGACGCACCTGTAGATGTTTTTACAATTATTAAACGGTCAAACAATTCGTTTTATTTCAATGCATTTAACACGATAACATTATACCTACATTTGGAAATAATTGTGTGTAAAATTAAATTTATACCAAATGAAAAATTCCGTGATATTCGCGGTATTTGAATGTTAAAAAATATATATGAAAAAAAAAAAAGTAAAGCAAAATAAAGTAAAGTAGAAACAAGAAAACTGGACATAGTTCGCACCACGGGTATTCATCGATCCTCGAGCCAAATACTATTGGTGAGTATGTTGAATTTTAAAGAAATGATATTTAATTTCTTCAATAATAAGATTCTGAGCGAAGTATGTTGATAGTATATACAGAACAATAATACTCGTAATTTTCAACACACCCACCAACAATATCTGACCCGAAGAGCGAAGACTGTCCATGATGCGAAGTATGTCCGGCTTACTTGCCTATGCTTTTCTTTATTTTACTTTATTTTCCTTTACTTAATTTAATTTTTTTTTTTTATCCAATCAAAAAAAAAGGAAAAAAATTGGCAAATGGTTTTTTCATAAACTTGAAATTTTTTCGTACCAAAATATTTCTCATACTATAATCGACAAGTATTTATTTCCATACGAAAAGTTGTACACGGGGAAAAAAAATAAACATCATTGTAAAAGCACTAGCTTCTTCACTTCGTTCACAATCTAAAAGTTTAAAAACCATTGTTGATGGAAGCATATTTAAATAAAATATTTACGAATGTGTATGCGCTTAAAACGAAATACCGTTCTTATTCCAAAACCTCACGCTCAAATAGTTTGTTGTGAAACGTTCTGGATAATGAGTTTCGTAATGAAATTAACCTGCAGTAATTGAAGATTCCCTAAAGGTTCTTCACTACGCTCCGATTCGTCCTGTTCCAGGATATGACACCGTAATTTGGAATCACAGTTGACAATTTGCTTCAATTAGAACTGGCTCAGGGCAGGTTTTTTTCCCTTATTCGCCGGATTTATTTTGTGCGTTTTACACATTCAACTCGCACAACTATACTCCCGTGTAGCTCTAAGAATTGAACTCGAAAGCAGACGCATAATATTAACCCTAAGTTTCACGATAATTTACGAACTACTAGTTGAATAGATTTCTCCTGCTCTCTGCCCTACAACAGCGGTCTTTCGGGCCTCGTTTATCCTCTGCTAGTCATCTCTATTACCACTAATTCCTTGGGAGACGAACACCTAGGGCGTTAAATGTATCTATATTATTGCCCACACGGACCCATAATTTCTGTTCTAAAATCTCTTGTAATAAATAATTTCTATTTAATGACAATAATAATATTATTATTGTACTGCGCGCGTGTAAGTTTTAAAATTTTTTTTTTTTTTTTTTTTATAAAAATAACGTTTAGTTATTTATAATAATAAAATATTTTCATATTATCATGATATTCATCGAATCGAGTCAAATAGAAGACGTCACCATATTTGAAAAAGAAAAAACAATACATTTTAAAGAACAAAAAATGTGATGAGGTCGTGGATCTAGTATGAAAAGGTTTACAAAAATCAACGTTCTTCCAAAAACCACTTATTCGAATAAATGACTTTTGCACGATAAGGCGCATCTTTTTAAGCTAACATTTAGGTTTATGCGATCAGAATTGACGATTTTAAAAAAAGTAAAAACTAAAAATAAATTTGTCAAGATGAACGCTTACGGTTAATAGAACCGTGTTTCAAATAAATATTTAGTGTAAAAAGTTTCTATTTCGATTCTATTGTGTATACTTTATATTATATTATGACTGCATAGTGCATATTATGTTGATTATAAATACTCCATTTATTGTATTTATAATCAATACCTACGTTACAACAGTACTGAACAAGGCCATAACCAGGGGAAGGGTTTCAGGGTTCAACACCCCCCCCCTGAAATTTATTTCTAAATCAAAATAAATAAAATTATGTAACAATTTTAATAATTAATAATATTATTTTATGTAAGACTGCATAAACTTCATGATAATGTAATTATTATTATGGCAAACAGATTTTATTGAGATTTTTTTTTTTTGTCTCAATTTATTCAGTCAAAATACGTCTTTATAATCTAACCCCCCCCCTCCGTCCCAAATGTCATGCTGGCTACTGCATTGGTACTTTTAGTACCAATGCAGTACTTAATGCAATACTTAATGTTACGCAAACAAAAAAAATATTGTCTTCATATTGTTACAACATATTTTTATGTTAGAAGGTTGGCGGCACTATAATTTTGATAATAACATGAAAAAGATTCGACTGAAATGAAAATAATAATTTGTACCTAGTTAAAATGAAAAAGTTCTAACTCGAGAACCATTTCATGCTAAGCAAATAATAATTTATATTTTATTACATTTTATTACTAAATAAATAACGGGAATGAATATTGTCGTCGTTTTGGTAAAGCATATACTTCACGAGTTTTTTTTTTTTTTTATATATATATATATACGTGATGGATCCGTTTAAAATCACAAATGTTTACTTGGGAATAAAATATTTTAAACTCCAACCCTTTAAATTTGCTCTCCCGAACGATTTCATAAAAACGATCTAGAACCCATTCATACCGACCCCACGAAGCGATAAATATTTTATTCGCTCGGGGGCGGCAAATCTCTAAATCCCGTTACAGCACTAACTATACTGGGAAAACACGTGCGGCCGCTAAGGCACTTCTCGATTGCTGGCCATCGTGCTGATTCTCCTCTCCCGGTCCCTTAGTCAACACTGTCGGCAGGGTTCTCGGTGTCGGCTATTTATTAGTAATTTATCCCGCGAACAATTCGCTATTCTATTTACTACTACGACTTCAATGAGAACAGTGGTACCCAAATTTTTTGTCCGGCGGTGCCCTTTTTTGGACCAAATTCATTCGCGGCGACCCCTGCCCTCAAAAAAAAAAAATGTATTGTTTTTTTTTTAAAAAAAAATCAAGGACATTTATTATATATAATAGATACATTGTGAAATTTTAAAAAAATTTTGAAAAAAACATAATAAACGCGAATAATGTCTAACTAATGACTAATTGCACGTGTGCATGGGCGCAACTAGATCAATATTTTTTAGTGAAGACCTCGAAATTTCATGGAGCTTTGCCCCCACACCCTCTGTTCTTCACTCTATATTTATAACAAAAGTTTAAAATGTAAATTTATGTACTATATTTTAATAAGTAGTATATGATATATTTATCCAAGATTTGTTCATTTTTCAAATTATTAGTTATATCCCTCTCGATATTTAATTATTGATAAGTTTGTAAACCTTTATTGCGACATACTTGTTCATAACCGATTTTTTATTCAGCGCATACCAGACGATTCTGAACGAATGGAGTTAAAAACATAAAAAACGATAATAGTCGTTATTTTCAACACACCCACCAAAGTATTTGACCCGAAGCGCGAAGAATACCCATGGTGCGAACTGTGCCCGGCTTTTTTGTCTATATTTTACTTATCTTTGCTTTGTTTTATTTTAATTCACATTTTTGTCCTAAAAAAAGACAACTTTACTAAAAATAAAAAATTTGGAAAGCAAAAAAAGTGAAAAAACATTTTCAAAATATTTCTCATATCATGGTCTATCTATATTTAAATTTTCAAGAAGTTTTGATTTAAAAAAAGTACATTCTGTGTCATTTTTATCATATTTTATGATGTTTTTCCCAAATTTTGAGAAAGCAAAAATTGAGAATTTCGAATAATGACCTTTTTGAAGTAAAATCTAGATGAAAATCCGGTTTCAAAAAAAGGCTGGTCGAAACTTTTGGACACAAGTATATACATAATAAAAAAAAAAATATATATATATATATAAGAAAGAACAACATCATTGTAAGAATACTTCACTCGCAATCTAAAAACAAACGTGCTATTCATATCAATCTTTTTACAATATTATTATAGTTTTAATTTTTCGTTTTTTTTATTTCCCCCCTATTTATCTGCGGTCCTAATAAAATTTATTCGCAGGTCGTTTACGGCCGGCGGTCTGCCACCATTTGGTGACACCCCCGCTATAACGGTATACAATTTGTAAAAAAAACCATCAAGATACCACGTGTTTCCAATGGAACATCAGTATATCCTTAACAACGAAGTTTCCTCGGTCTATCAGATAGGTTTCCTCGATCGTTTATTGAAATACATCGAGTTACTGGGGAGTTTTATTGCTATAAAATCAATCAGAGCGACGCGGCTATTCCGCGAGACTATTTAGATCACAGATTGGTCGTAGATCACGTTCATTGAATGACGTCCCTCGGAAATATCCCTTCTCCCTGTGTGCGTTTCGCCTCACGACAATAATATGCGTCGTTCGGTCTTTCAGGCGACACCCGTGTGACTTCCGGAACCGGAAGTGCTGATGATGACGTACACGTTTTAGCGGCCGAGAAATGCACACGCGCGGGAAATGTGTGACGCGTCACGTCATCTCATCGACTGGATAAAGCGATGATATTTTATCTTGTGTGTGGAAATTTTAATTTATCTATTTTCCGAAAACTAGTTACACTTGACGCGCGAAACTTGAACGCCGAGCTCGGAGTGTGTGTGTGTGTGTGTGTGTGTGTGTGTGTTTCTGGGAGGGGTTTTTAAAAATTCATAATTAATTAATGATTGTTTTCAATATTTATATTAATAGATTTAAATATTTATTTTTAAAACAAAATCATCCCAACATATTTTATTCCCAATCAATTTAAAATTATCTATAGAATTTGGTATAAATTCTAATTTTTAAATAAAATCGTCATTTTATTTAAAAAAAAATGAGTAAAACCTAATTTAAAACAGAAAATTACGATACTACAGTACTGTCTTATTATACAAAAATTTAAAAAACCAGTATTCTTCACTTCTCGGACGGAATACTCAGTGGTTGAGTTGAACTTTAAAGAAACAATTAATCGTTCAATCAATAAAACTAATTCGAGTGAAGCATCAGTTAATTACAGACAAAAATAATTATCATTTTTATATTTGAGTAGTTTAACAGTTAACTACATTCTATCCGAATCGTGTCTATGATAATTGTTGACATTTTCAAGATTTAATAGCAATATAACTTTTGGAATAGGTAGTAACCAAATAATCTGTGTTTATTAATATTTGATGATGGGTAAAAATTTTAGGTTTCTTGTCCAATTAGTTTTGGAGTCAAGGGAAATTAATTAAATTGATTTTATAAAAAACTCGTTTACAGGATATTTTGCCATTTTACAAAATGTTTTGACAGATTATCTTCGTTTTCAATGAAAAATATTGAAAATTATGAATAATGATTCCTTTAAAGTACTACTTGTGTGATTCTTGATGTAAAAAATTACTGTATGAAAATTTAGGACAAATATTTCTATACGAAAATGTGTTTCCATAAAAATAAAAAACATAAATTTTACCGTTTTTACTTAATAAAAACACACTTATTTTTTGGTTCTGGGAGGGGTTTAAACCCCCTAAACCCTCCTCGTAACTACGCCACAGGTGTGTGTGTGTGTTTATTCAAAGAGTGTAACGTGAGCACCAATAGGAAAGCTTATTATGTAACTATAAATTTATCATATTATGTACAACACACTAACATTCTACCCGTTGGAGCGACTAGGACAACATTTTTGAGAGGTCTGACGTATTTATTTGATGTGTTTACCCCTCGTCACCCCCCTCAAAAAAATAAATAAATAAATAAAACTGAAAATTTCAAAAAAATATGATGTGGCTATTGAGCAGTTTTGAGGGGGCTTAGCCCCCATCCCAAACAAACCCTGATTGCATCTTTCTATATTATAGAATATCTACTTGTGTACGTGTTCATTTATTCAGTTTTCGGTAAACTTTAACGAGATAAGCAAATGAACGAATAATTTTGCAGTGATTAATAGTATACTTGTAAAATTCAGTGTAAATTTTATCATTTTTTTTTTTTTTTTTTTTTTTTTTTTAATCTAAAACCAGTGAAAATGATGTTAAGCATAGCTACGTAAAAGTAGAGCATACGATACTGTAGACTCGACTAATGACAGTATAATAAATAACTGTGTACATACATCATAAACATGATAAGATTACTCAGAGACGTGTGAAATTTGTGTTTAATAAAATGTTATATAACTGTGTACGGATAACAAAATCAAAGTTTTATTTTTTTTATTTTTTTTTTTTTTTTCCAATGAACACTTTTTCGTTTGTCCCTTATGTTGATTTTCAAAAATTTTGCACCCACCTCAATATTCTATAGATGAAAAAAATGTATCACCTTTTTCTTGTACGCTTTACAAATAAACTATACAACATTCGGAATGACAACTTTTTTTATTGATGATATTAATCATAAAACATATAGATAACAGTAAATAATATAATGGAATAATCAATAAATGTAAATAATACTAGTGATTAAAATAATAAGTTACGTTTAATGGCTAAATACTAATAATTTTATTGTAATCTCTATCCGTTATCGATACCCATATTATAACGGTAGTTATTAATTTTTAATTTTTTCCCTACATTAATCAAAAATTTTACATTGTGACGACGACTGCTTACGCTTCCCCAGCAATGTGTGCAAGCCACCCAAGTTGGGAAACACTGTTTTAAAGACTTGTTAAAAAATGAAATAGTAATTTGGTAATTTTTTTTTTTTTTAATAGTCTTTCAAAGTTCAACCAAAATTAATTTTTCCATTTTTATATTTATACCCCGAGGCACACTCGAATTTTCAACATCGAAACACGTGTTGAACGTGTCAACTTAAACGTTTTCCCCCATTCGCACGTTTTCGAGAATCAAACATTGACCGAATATAATAATAAAAAATAAACGCTTCGTATTTATTTTTATTTTCTCAGGGATATAAGGGTCTTAAGCCACCGCCGAAATGTGCTGCACGCTGCTAACACCCACCTGTACGTCTTCTACTACGTCATCGTCCTAAATGCGGACTAAACGAATAAAACGAGTGTATATTTATCACGACACATAGTAATATTGAAAAACAAAAATACACGTCCGTTTTCACGTTAAACATAAGTATGTGTGGCGACCGAGAAAATTGATGCGGGTTTTCCCCTCGAAAACGGTCGGTTGTGGGGGGGGGGTAGTACCCAAGTGCCACAGTGGGCATTCTCTGTTTTCGAAAAGTTTCACCTAGTATTTATTTTGTATAGTACACTCTATTATAAAGTCCAAAACAACTGCGCTTAAGACTCGAACTCTATTCGCACATAAATATATAATAAAAAAAAACCGGAGATACTTCGCACGACGAGTGGGATCTCTTGACGGGTGTATTGAATTTTAAAAAAACGATAAATCATTTCTTCAATAAAACGATTCTGAACGAGGGAAGTTAATAACATAAAAAATAAATGAGAAAAAAAAATGTTAGAAAAATGTCCAACATTTTTTTTTTACATTTTCAAAATTTTCTTGCGCCAAAATCTTTCTTATATGATTCATTAAGTTCGGATTAAAAAATGATGGTTTCCGAGTCGTTTTTGTCAAATTTTGGGTAGTTTTTTCCAAAAAAAAAAAAAATTGAAGAATTGAGAAATTCAAAAAATGACCTCTTTAAAGTACAATTTGGAGGCAAACCCGGTTTCAAAAAGTTA
>JAIPRM010010486.1:0-13721 GCA_025469315.1 Stegophylla sp. TES_Ste_2020
ATAAGGTCTAATTAAATTTTTAACTTAATATAGTCTATTAAGTAACAGAACAAATGAGTGGTGACTGGTGAGAGTTTTATAAGTTTATGATATTTTATTTATTCAATTAGAAGCATATGCATAACTAGGTGGGAGGTTAGGAGGGCTTGAGCCCCCCTCCCAGTATATTTCAAAAACTATTCGAAATCATGTGTGATCACACGTTATGACATTCTAATTTCTTGTTGAATGGTTAATTTTTTTTTTTTTGTTTTATTGACAATAAAACTCTTTCCTTATACTCTATTAAATTATATTATATTCTCTTTTATACTAAATTATATAAAAATCAAATATTTTAATAAATATTCTAGGCAATTGAACTAATTATAGCGTGAAAAATGTCTACATTCAAACAAGTATGGACACCTACCCCATTTGATAAAATTCTGGTTAGGTCACTGTAACTTCTTAATTTTTGCCCCCTAATATGAAAAATAGTTCCTGTGCCGCTGTTTCCAACGATTTTTCTGTTTCGCGTCAGCCATTAGAATTACTAAAATTAAATTAGCAACTAAGAAAAATTAAACGATTGATAAACGACCTCGCACAAAGGCATTTAAAAAATAAAAACATTTACAGACTTATTTATGGTGGAATTCTGTGAATAAAGAATATGTCATGAAATAAACATCAAATAATCGAATTTGAAAAATTTAAGTACCTACATGAAATTATATATTAATAAGTTGCTGTGCATGTGCCGTAACAAATTGTAATATTTAGAGCATAATAAATGTTATTTTGTCACGTGTCACCTACAAGAGAATATAGGAAAATCTGTATGTTTTTAACATGATATTTGTTAATGAGCTCACGCCTTTTTTTAGCTCATACTATAGCGTGGTTCAAATTAAATCAATCGGTTTTTATTTGGTTAGATTATCTTAACGAATGAAAAGTACTGTATTATTATTTATCGACTATATTTGATTTAAAAACTAACAATGGCAATTAGTGCCCTTGCAGCAAAAAATAGTTTTTGTTGATGGACGAATTCGCTCGGAGCAGACGGACCACGTACTAGTGACAATGGAAACAGAAAGCTAAAAAAAACACCAGAAAGCTACGAATATGAATGTACATGGAGCAAAGGAGGTGTGAGGTTATTAAGAAAAATCCTACTAATAGTGTACACAGTTATTCATATTCTCCCGTAGACAGTGGCGTGCCTAGGGCATTTCAATGAGAGGGATGAAAAAAAATAAAATATTTGTTTGATGTCATTAATGATCTTCATAACATTGAAAAATGTACTACTTTCTTATATTCATCCATATCATTAATAAATATGAAAAAAATAATATGTAGGTAATTTTACTAGATTTCCAAATCAAATGTTAAGTTTCTAGCACTATTTTTTGATTTGGAATCGAGACTAAATAATTATAATTATTGTACTACATATTATATTGTACCATTTTGTACTTAAATTATATGTATTTTTTATGCTTTGAAAAACTATGATGATTTTTTTATTTCTTTTTGAAATCATCACCTGAATAAAATGTTGTAGGTATCAAAAAAGTCGTTTGAAAAGTCATACTACTTAAAAAGGTGGTTTCATAGATACAAAAAAAAAAAAAAACAAATTATACTTCTCTACACACACAGAAAAATTTAATTCTTTATAGTCAGAAAAGTTAACATTATAATACTTTGTTTTGTTCAGTCTAATATTTGAATTTTTCTTGATGATCATTTTATCGATCTATGAAAATTTACAATGATTACTGCATCTACCACATAGCGACATATTCAAGTCAGTTATGCAAACAATGGCAGCGGGGCAATGCTGACGGCCACCCAGTTTCTATGTGAACGTTAACTTCGTGAACTGTAACTTCACCGAGTATTCAATTGTTTCAATTAGTCGTCATTTGAATCGGACAAGCATAGTCTATTGGACGCACACACCGATCAACGTAAGGATTCGGTTACTTGCAAATGATACTCGGCAATCGGAATTTTCACGGTAATTCAAGAATTATTGACACTCATGTTGCCGACCGATTGGTGTTCTTCAAGTAGTTTTTATTTTGGTGAATTTTTGATAAATAACATATAATTTGTGTGATATGACATAATATTAAAGCTCAAAGTCTGAAGAAAAACTATATATTATTATTTTTACTATTATGACTATTAACTAATAATATTATTTTTATGTAAACAGAAAAATAAACATTGAATAAACGTCCGTTTAAAGTGATTTGATTCTTCACTGCTTTTAGAATACAAATTTGATCGAAAAGTAGTGTGAAAATTATATATAATATATACACATACATACATACATACATACGTACATATATATATTGAAAATTAAGTTAGAGAATGTTATCCCACCAACTATTTCTCAAAATTGGAGGCAGTAACCTCATGCAATATTAATAAAAATAGAAAAAATGGATGCTTTAAGTAGATTTTTGGGCCAGTCCCCCAAGCCACCCCATTTGCGGATATGGAATGTTACCATCCATTAATAGGTATAACAAATTAAAATAATTTTTTATGAAAATTATATAATTTGTTTCGTTAATTACATATAGGACATAAAACACCTTAAAAATATGTAATGTTTTTCTTTTTTTATACACATTCTATCATTTATGAATTAATGTTCATTTTTTTGCCAAACTGAAAATATTTTGTTTCCACATTTTGTGAATTCCAGGAGTTATACTGTCATCGTAACAATATTATCGTACTATATTATTCACGAAGCCATTGTCGTGTACAAAGTCATTTAACGTTTTGTGTTTGACGGTTTTACGGCGATCCGATCGCTTCTGAAATCGATCTTGATTAATTTATTATTAATATAACGTCATACAGTATATTGTGGTGTAAAGGAACCATGTCCGTATGTAATATAATTATTACACATTTTCAAAGAAAATATTGTTTCGGTCGGAAAACTCTATGTTATGAAAAGTGGAAAGGCAAAAGGAGTAAGAAAATGTAAAATATTTCGATTTTTCAGGAGTCCAGAAATATTGTACACAATATATATGCTACTTTTTAACGTAAATTATGAAAAAAAATAATAATAATAATAAATAAATAAATATGTTTAACTCAAAATAAATCCAACTTGATCATTTTCTATATGATTAAAAATTTTTAAAGACGCCAAAAAGATTTATTACCGCCAATACCATTTTTTAAATGAAGCAAACCAATTCAATTGTATATAATATATATATATAAATATTTTGTTTAACGCATAAAGCGTAATTGTTGGAAATACGTCATTTTGTAACAAACGATAATTTGAGGACACGTCAATTTATTTTATTATTTATTTTTTTGTTTAAAATTGTAAATTATAAGCTCATAAATAAATGCCACTTGATATGTTTATTACTAAACATAAAATAATTAATATAAGTTTTAAAAATAATTTGATTGGTAATAGAAGGATTTTCCAGTGCACTTACTTTTTTCTGTATAGTTAAAACAGGCAATAGTTCTGTTCGGTGTGACCACGCCCACTCAAAGCTCTTTATGAATTTACATAACGTGTCTACGATAGGCAATAGAAAGTTTTGAATTAGCAGGCAGTTTTAAAATCGATATAAAACTGAACTTATAGAATATTTGAATCTCACATATTTTTTCTATAAGAATATTGTCTAATTCGATTTTTTAAATTTTGACAATAATTTCGTTTACTATCCACCCTCCATGTTACTATAAATCGCGAATTTAAGTGATTCTGAAATAGGTAGTAAATATACTACCTATTAGTAGGTAGTATATTCAAGTAAGTAATTTACTTTACTTTACTTATTCTTTTTTTAATTTTTTAAAATTTTTTTTTTTGCCTAAACTTTACCTATTATTTTACTTTTTTTAAAAAAGTTTAGAGTAGCAGAAGAGTGATTTCTGAGCAAATTAATGGAACAATTAATTTCTTATTAAGGCATTTAATTAATCATTAAAGACCAAATATCTTTACAGATGAAAATTCAATATTGCCGTTTAGCCCATTTTTTCATGTTTCGCTCCTAAAAGTTTAAGGTAACATAAAATTAATTTGTGAAGGAATTAATGGAGCCATAAATTTCTAATTAAAGCATTTAATTAGCTTTCATAAGTCCTCACAAACAATACAGACAATAATTAAATATTGCCATTTAATTCGATTTTTGCATGTTTTGCTTCTTAAAAATTAAGGTAGCAGAACAGTCTTTTCTGAGAAAATTTATAAGGAAATTAATTTTTAACTAAGGCATTTAATTAAACTTCAAATTCAATATTGCCGTTCAACACAATTTTTTTTATTTTTTGGCATATTTTGGTCCTTAATGATAAAGATAGCAGAACAATTTTTTTCTGAGTAATCCTGCTAAATTTGTTCTGCCAGCTTAAGAGACATCTCGTATTTATGTTTAAATTTTCATAAAATTTAGATAAATAAATGATGGTCACTGAGTCTTATTTGTCGAATTTTGGGTTTTGGGTAGTTCTTCCCTCCCCCAGAAAAAAAGAAACCGAGAAATTAAAAATGATCTGTCTAGAGTGTAATCTAGAGGCAAATGTGATTACAAAAAAATTCAGGTCGAAACTTGGACAAGTATTTTCATACAAAAAGTGTTTGCAGTAAAAAAATAAACATATTGTAAAAACATCAGATTTTTTACTTCGTATCTAATAAATATCGTTGTAAATACACTTCGCAACGCAATTCGCTTCGCTCAGAATGTAAAACAACTTCGTTTAATAAAGAAGATAGTACATAAAATCAAAATTTTCATTTAACTTTGTTTATGTTTTGTCATTCAACTATTAACAGTTAGACAACAGTTATTTATCACAGCCAAGTGCAAAAGAAGTCTATTACAATTTTAACACATATTTTTATATAAGCAAATAATTGGATGTTAATCGCTACTTATTATTGTATTATGCTAACGAGCTACCGAATGCAAATCTATATTAATTTCTACCAGTCTTGATAAAAATTTGAAATTTAGATAGTTGATAGTTTGCCATGTGATAAGGAAATAAGGACAAAAATCGTGTAAATTGTCGGAACAAAACATAATCGGTATTTTTCGACCACTCACGGAGAATGGTCGATAAAAAATTTCATCGGTATGTCTGAATTTGTGTTCTGATTAATCTAACGAATTTCTTTAAACTAACGATTTACATTTAAATTTGAATCTTAATCTATCATATATTATTATTTTATATTATCTTGTATTTTCAGCGTAATAAACAGTGTTAAAAAAGACGGACATACTTCGCACGATGGGTGTACTTCGCACGACGGGTGGTATTCTTTTGACGGGCGTATTAAATTTTAAAGAAACGATAAATCATTTCTTCAGTAAAATGATTCTGAACAAAGGAAGTTAATAATATAAGAAAAAAAAAATGTTCGAAAAATGTCCAAAATTTTTTTTCACATTTTCAAAATTTCCTTGTGCCAAAATCTTTTTTATAGGATTTTCTATCTGTGTTCAAATTTTCATAAAATTCTGATCAAAAAATGATGGTTTTCGAGTAGTTTTTGTCAAATTTCGAGTAGTTTTTTCAAAAAAAAACATTGAAGAATTGAGAAATTCAAAAAATGACCTCAAGTACAATCTAGAGGCGAATCGGGTTTCAAAAAGTTATTGATCGAAACTTTTGGACAAGTATTTCTATACGAAAAGCTGTACACAGAAAAAAAAATAAAAAATAAAATAAATAAACATCATTGTAAAAACACTAGCTTCTTCACTTCGCTCAGAATCTAAAAAAGATAATATTGAAATCTGTATTTTCATAACACAAAACTAACAGAAAATATGAAAATTGGTTAACCGCCTTACACATCTTAAAATTCAATTATTACCTAATTTATACCAACGTAAAATAGGTACCATTAAAATTAGCACATTCGTAAATTGAGTCCTACATCAGAACTATTTAATTATACTTCAAAAACATGAAACAAAGTAAAACAATAAAAAAAGGACTTTACTCTTTAGATATAATAAAAACATTCCATTGCACCTAACTTTTCGAATAGGTGATGACGTCGACCAGAGTGGCTGAAGACTCCACCCCATTTATTATTTTATATAAATAATAATATAATAATGAAATAATAAAACATAAATTATAAAAAAATAAAAATAGATTGACCTCGACTTAATGTCCTAGAATAAACATATATTTTTTTTGCTATCCCAGCCTATTTGCTTCATCGACACTTAAATATTACTTTTCCTACAAGTGGATAAAAATACTGGACAAAAATATAAAAAATATTTTGGCACAAAATTTTTTGGAAAATATGAAAAACGATTTTGGACATTTTTTTAAATATTTTTTTCTCATTAATTTTTCTTCCCTTTTTTTATTTATTGGATAAAAAAAAAGTAATGTAAAATAAAGCCATGATAAGTGAAGTATAGACAAGAATGCCGGACATATTTTACACCACGGGTATTCTTCGCGCTTTGGGTCAAATACTCTAGGTGTGTTGAAAATGACATCTATAATTGTTCTTTATATAATTATTTCTTTGGTTCAGAATCATATTATTGAAGAAATCATTTATTTTTTCTTTAAAATTCTACTCACCTTACTTAAGTAGGTATCCGGACATTTCACCGCAATTAATTCACCGCGCGACTATTCACCGCCAACATTTCACCGCATTTACAACTCGCCGCGTGCACAATTCACCGCGCGTACAATTCATCGCAGTTGTTTCTTAAATAATGGAAATGTAAACCAATTTTTCAGTCGATATCTATATATTAAATTACAACATGGTATTTTTGATATGATGGGCCATTAAGTTTATCTTACTGATATGTTATACGATTACATACGTTACTGATTATTGAATTATTGTATTGGCATCGTCCATTACGTGTATCAACGTTTTATAGTTCATTTTATTTAGTTATTTAATTTTATAGTTATGAATAATATATCTTATATTAAAAGTGAACGGGGTAAAAACAAATTAATATTAAAAGGGTATATTTATATACTTGAAAAACAAAGTTCAAATAAATTAATTTGGAAGTGCGAAAATTATCAGAAATTAAAATGTAAAGGACGTTTACATGTTTGTAATGACGAAGTTATAAAAGAATTTAAACACAATCATGTGCCGGACTGTGCAAAAGTTGAAGTATGCAAAGCAATCAACGAATTGAAAGAAAAAGCTATCGAACGACCCGATTTAAAAACACGTGCAGTTTTAGGTTCAATTTCGACATCCGTAAGTACACTTATTTAAAATACTTCTTTTATTAATAATTGTTAAACTATTTCATAATATTATAAATCTTGTAGTTGACTACTTCAGCAGCAGCGCATCTACCTAAATTAAGTTCTCTTAAACGAACAATTCGGCTTATTAAATTCGGCTATTTAAATAAAAGGCTATGATGGACACTGTTGCCTTCGCTAACGTAGTGGACTCTATAGGTACTTAATAAATTCACTTTTAAATTAAAGTATAAAAAGATTTTGGTTTTTATTATTATTCTGTGATGCGGACGGGTGTTGCACTCAATATAATTATAAGTAATATATATAAGTATAGTATAAAATGTCCGAGGCGACTGACGACTGCTACATAGCCGATTAGTGCCAGGGAGAATATTAAGATAACGGCTTATCGCCATAGAACAATAATTATGGTAGGTAGTAATTTACTGTTATTTTATTTTTTTTGGACAGTATGTAAATGTATTTGTATAAACTAATTTATAAATTTTTATTTAAATGAACAATAAATATACTCTTATGTATTATTTACTTCTTAATAAATTGTATCATATCCACGACGAATTGTAACCGCGGTGAATTGTACATGCGGTAAATTGTAAATACGGTGAATTGTTGCCGTTGAATAGTCGCACGGTGAATTATCACGCGGTGAATTGTCCGCGATCCAAGTAAACGACATATGATAAGAATCACGCATCTCATGGTCACAAGACATAACATTGTAATGCATTTTTTTTACATTATTTTTTAGTCAAATAAGTATCATAAAAGTGGTTAAATTTGCTGAAAATTTTAACACGTCTGTTTTACACTATTATTGAAAATTTCAAGTTCCCAGTTCTATTAGTTTTAGAGGATTGGTTAAATTATTAAATTCAATAACTATAAATGTAAAATAGATAATTATAATAATAATTACGAAAATCTCGCTTTTTTGTAAAATTTTCGAAAATTTTTCCTTTTTTTGGAAAAGTATTGAGAATTTGAAAAATTATTTTCTCTATAGTACCATATTAGTACTGCCAAGATGCGATTTCTGATCTTAATAGTTACTGTATGGGACTGTTGGACAAGTATTTCTATTCGAAAGTGTTTTCATAAAAAGAAAAATAGAAGCAAACATCATTTTAAAATTACATGTTTTTTGACACAACTTCAAATCTAACAAATCTAAAATAATGTAGTATTATTAACGACAACACAATTCAAGTTTTTAAGTGAGTGTGAAGTTTAATATCGATGCCACAAAAGTTACCAAATACTATTTTATGAATTATTTATTATTCATGATGTTTAAAATATTAACTGTTCTCTTTTAGTATTATTATTATTTTTTTTTACTTGTAAATAAAACTATACCAATATGTTAATATATATTTTTTAGATTCTATGATAAAATGAATAAATTGAATTTAAATGATGAGCCAATTGAAATCTATGAAGTCTTTGAACAAGATATACATTCAATAGTTCCAAATGCTTTATCTGAAGTTATATATATACAAGGGCTTTTATACTGTCACTTTCATCTATGAAAATTGACCTGGAGAAAAATGATATCGGTTGGACTGTCTTTAGTTTTTAAAAAGAAATCTGAAATTGGAAAATTTTATAATTATGTTATAGTCTTTAATTTTTAAAATTCGATAAGATAATTAATTGTTTTAAGAAGGCTTATTAACGATTAAACGCAACGATATGAGAATAGATGTTTTTTTTATTTATTTCGGGAAAAAAAATGGATTTCACTGAAAAGTAAATTTCAATTATCAATATGTGCCAAATTTTCCTACTCATTAATACTTAACAATCGCACGTGAATCAATTAATTCCATGTTGAATGGAATGTTTAATTCTTTATGTCCTAATAGTTTTCAATTTTTAGAAGTACTAAGAAATGGGATGACGTCGGCAAGCCGACAGGACATTGGGCAGACAGGCATTGAGCCGACTGCACATTAGACTGACACGCAATTTAAATGTAATAATTTACAAATAATCCTTCTAATTTATTTTTGTACTCGACGGTACACACATTTCTAATTCAATTTAACGGGTAATTTAAATTAGTCTATAAATGCAGTTATAATAGAAATAATATGTATTTGTTTGATATTTTTTATTTCAAATACGTAATATTAGGTATATTGAAAGTTGAATTTACTATCACTCCATTTATTGTAGTTTAATAGACCCAAACTCGGAAATAAATCGATTTAATAGTATTAGGAAAAAATTTATTATATAAATATATTTCCCCTTAAGACCTCAGCTTTTTGGTTGTCGGTTAACCGTCCGTCAACTTATCGTCCCAGTTCGCTAAAAAATATTCAAACTGATATTTATATTAAAATTCCAAGTTCAAATCAAATGAATAAACGAAGAAAAGAAATAGAAAGTGAACATTTTATTTAAAATACTATGATTCAGTAAGACAAAATAAATTTCTTGTCTTGAGTATACGTTCAAAAATTAGCATATAATAATTTACCTGTTTTATAAAATAAAAAAAAAAATAAAAACTTCATTGATACTTGATATTTAACCTTATAAATAATCGAAAATAAATATTTTTAACCACATTTTTTTACGGTTCTCAGTTTGTAAAAGTGAGAAAGAAAATATGTATTTATGGATTTTTAACAGGCACTCGAGTCAAACCAATTTTTAAGAACTCGCAGTCACAACTCAAACGAGTCGTGAAAAAACTGCCGACGCAATTAAAATAAAATAAAATTTTTGGACAAGTTTCGAATGCGCTGTAATAGGGATATGGCATAGTATTTCTAACGTGTTCCACATTGCGAGGACTACTACGAGGTTGCTTTGACGAGAGAAATGAGGTCACGCATTATTATTATTTCACCGGCCTTTGACGCCGAATTTCCACGTTCCCGGACGTGATAGTATGGTTTTACGCGCAATATATAATTTCGATTAATTTGTCATCCGCGGTATGCAATGCTATATTTATTAGTTCATTACGATCGATTCACAATGGCTACGCGGCGCGAGGCTACGCGTTCATTTTTATTATTACTATTATTACCAGTGTTCGCTCTACTCTCGCCAAAGTCATCGATACACGACCCTATAATAAGGAAAACGATGACGATGATAATAATACATTCCATTAGGCCGTTTCCAATCGCGCCGATGCGATGTCACCCGTCACGGTCATAACATCAGTATCAAGGCTTAGGATTAGTATTTATTTTGTATATTAAATGTTAAAAATTTGAATTTTCGTTCAAAAAGCAAACAGAATAAATGTGCTTCCGTTTAAATTGATTTTGTGGTATCTAAATTTGAAATGTATACATTTTAAGCACATGTTTTTGCATATTTTATAATGTGTTGTTCACATTTTTTTGATTCTGAGTGGAGTAAAGAAAATTGTGATTTTACATTGATGTAAATTTAATTGTTATGCTTTTTTTTTTTCTATATGGAAAATATTTTCGTACAGAAACATTTATCCAGAAGTCTCATACCGACATAATTACATTAGAATCACATCAAGGTGGCGCTTTAGAAAAGAAATTATTAAAAACGCTCAATACTTTTGCCGAGAAAGAGGAAAAACTTCTGAAAAATTTAGTAAAAATTGTAAAATATAAGATAGATTCTCATAAAATCAATTTCATTAATTTCGCTATATCTCAGAAACTAATAAGACTAGAATCTTGAATTTTTTTTTCCATCATCACCAACAGTGTAATAAAGACGGGAAAACATTTTCAAAAAAAAAAAATTAATAACTTTTGGGATGAATGTAGAATTTTGGAATTACCTGGTATTTTCTAAGGTTTTATTCAATAAAATTTTGAATTCTTAATATTATTAGCAGAAAATTTAATATAACCTCAGCCAAATATATCTAATTAACCTAAAAAAAACCGGTTTAATTTGCACTATAGATATTTTTCGATCTTTGGGTGGGTTTGTGCGATAAATCATTGTTTAAACAAACCATTCTGAGTGGAGCTTTCATTACTGTGGTTACTGTCAATAAAATTAAATATGATTGAAAAACAAACATTTATTGAACATTGTGTGATCATATTTACCATATTCAACAAATGAATTGGTTGCTATCCAAATTATCTTTAGCAATCAAATAATTAATCAAAGCAAAATAAAATTACCTAAATATACATTTTATGATGTGTCAACCATTTGAAAAAATTCAAATTTCGAAAAAATTACCTCTCTAAAGTACTATCTTGAACTGAATTCTGATTGAAAAAAAAATGCCAGTTGAATCTTTTGGACAATTATATCTATAAGAAGAAGCTTACATAGAAAAAAAAAAATAAACATCATTTTAAAAACACTAGCTTTTAGCTTCTTCGCTACACTAAGAATCTAAAATTATGTATGAGTATACATTACAAAAAACTGAGAACAGAAAAAAAATTATGTCGAATATTTTCTTTCACTAAAATATTCTACAAATTAATGTTTACCTTATATTTAAATTTTCATGAAGTATACATTAAAAACAAATATTTTAACAAATCTTTTATCATTTTTCCCGAATTTTGGGAAATCTGTTGTTAATTTCGAAAAATTACCTCTCTAAAGTACCAATATAGAGAAAAATTCTGATTAAAAATTTAATGAAATCCTATGACAAATTTAATCAATATTAAATTAACAAAAAAAAAAACATTTTTTATCACGCCTGTTGATACAGATAGTCTTAATACTGTAAAAGTGAGAAGAGAAATGTTTCAAAAACAACTTTATAGAGCATTTAAACACGATCATTGTTTTTGTAAGGTTTTTTTAGTTTTGTTAAATTTTTGGTATTGTATATGTACGCAAACGAGTTCGACGTCTTAAGTCTTTTAAACGCATTTATTTATTTCACGGGTATTAATAAAATTCGTGTGTACAAACGATTCGCAAAAATTGCATTATTCATCAATTTTTCATTGAAATTTAAAGAAGAGTGGCTTTTTATCAGTTGTGATTTAGCTGTTGTTGATAACACAATAACAGAAAGTGTGCATTTTTTATTTAAAACATTTATTTTAGAGCTCATTTACCAAGAAATATAACTCATTTAGAAAAATTAATTAATTAATTAATATTATTTTTAAAAACAATAATTACGAATAGAAGAGAAACAAAATAATATTCAATTGAATGTATAAAACTCAATTAATTGTTTAAGGAACCGTTTGCTTTGTCCACAAAATAAACGAATAAATTTTTTTTTCAAAATTTGAAATATTTCTTTTTAAAAATGCATATTTTTAAGTTGTTTCTCTAATCTTGTGCATAGATGATGTATGTATGAGCCGAGAACCTATTTCGAAAATTTTTGATGAGGGGGGGGGAAGTGAGTCGAGTTCCTTCACTGCAGGGTGATTCCAGATCACACGAACACTCGGCATATTATATAGCTGGCCGTCTATTACCTAGTGAGTTGTCGTCGTTACAGCATCGTTATTTTTCAAATAATTAAAAGTAATTAAACTAAATAATAATAAATGAATAATATTTATAATAATAATAATAATTAAACTTGTTATTTCCTAATAATACGTCCACCCCGCTGGCAGCGGGACACACTTGTTCGTTGCACCTATCTTGTATTATACGCACCCAAAGTTTCTAATTTCATTGTCATTGACCGTCTATATCATAGTTGTGATTATCACACTCACACACACACACTCACTTCATACGACACATGTTTCCCGAAACACCTATTGGCACGCGTTTAACTTGCATAATAATTAAGGCGTTAATACTATATAATATTATCAGCGTGCAGAGATGCGTTTTACAATGGCACGTCGGGGAAGTTGACCTCCGGCTGAGTGTGATCCAATACTATAATATTAATAATAATGAATAATAACAACAGCATCGTACCTACTGCAATAAGACGACATGAAAATAATATTCATAATGTATATACATTAATATACATAATAAACAGCGTCAACCCCGTGATGACCTACATTCGTAGGTATGATTCCTTATTTACTGTAATTAAAACAATATAACTAGTACTTACGCTTATCCACAATCTTTATATACCACGATATTTCAAGTTCAAATTAATTTTAAAAAAAGCCGGACATACTTCGCACAATGGGTGGGATTCTCTTGGCAGGTGTATTTAATTTTAAAGAAACGATAAATCATTTCTTCAATAAAACAATGCGGAACGAGGGAAGTTAATAATATAAAAAATAAATGAGAAAAAAAAATGTTAGAAAAATGTCCAAAATTTTTTTTTCACATTTTCAAATGTTTTTGCGCCAAAATCTTTCTTATATGATTTTCTATCTAAGTTTAAATTTTCATAAAATTCGAATCAAAAAATGGTGTTTTCCGAGTCGTTTTTGTCAAATTTTGGGTAGTTTTTTCCAAAAAAAAAAAAAAAATTGAAGAATTGAGAAATTCAAAAA
>JAIPRM010010487.1:0-13720 GCA_025469315.1 Stegophylla sp. TES_Ste_2020
ATATTTATGTTTTTGAATCGTGACAAAAGTATAATTTTTAAACTACCTATTATAGATTAAATTTAAACACATAAAAACATTATTTTGAAAAACATAAAATAACATAATGAAACTAGATTGATATTTTTTAAAATTTCTTCAAATCCTTTATACATGCATATTGTATACTTTCTAAAAAAAATCTTGTTAATTCATTTTACGATTATAATTGATCTAATGGTATCCTAAAGATTTCTAGTTTATTACATTATTTTGTTCAATAATTTCATTTCAAAAATTTTAAACCAACAGTAAGTCAAAAAACGGGATTAATATGGGACAGACTTGAAATTACGAGAAAAAAAGCGTCTTGAGAGAAGTTCGTCAGGACAACAAGATACAGAGCCGAAATAAAGGATAATCCTGTATAAAACAGGACGTATGGTCACCCTAGAATAGCTACACATATTTCGTTTTCTTAGATATGTTAATAATATTTTCTTATTGATGACTATCAACAGTTTCTGAGCGTGTCATGGCACTCATGGCTACGTTCCTCGGCACCATAGCTTCGCTCTGTCCAATCTTTATACGTCCCTTGACTTGTTGTGCAATAAGGGGACATTTTGGTTTGATAATCGGTAATTATTATCGATGCCAATTTTATTACCAAAATTTATAACACAAGAACGGTTATTTACTGGAAACATCTCATGACATTTTACATTTGAAATCACAGCATTATTTCTGTACTTTACACTGTAACACCGATTTTAATAGGAATCCGAACAGTAAGTTCTGTAACTCGCTGAAACAAGATTCGACATCATGGAGACAATTTATTTGCGTCGGAAAAAGCCTATTTTTGAATTCAGCACCGACTACTGCCGATATACGTATTATTGTATTGTACGTATTACGTATTATTATATACTTATTGTGAAAAAGTTCATGAAGTATACGATTTACAAAAGCATTGAAATGTCGTTTGTCAATAAAAGAAAAGTATCTTGTAAAGTTGACGATTATGGAAATCAACATTTCAATAGAAAAAAAAAAATAAATACAAAAAGAGAAAACTATATTGAAAAGAAATGTAACGCTTTGTGTTCAATATAGCTATAGATGATCTAACAAATAGTTTTGACATCAAATTTAGTCGACAATCATTACGTATCATTAGCTTGGTCGGACTTATGATTCAATTGAAGAAATATCAACATAAATTATTGATATTTTATTAAACTAAATAAACTTAAATAAAATCCAGAATATTAAGATATATAAAAACCCTATGACATTTTGAAAAATATACCATAACTCCAACCAAAATAATTCATATGCTTGATTACAAATTTGATCTAGTAACAATATAATGATTAGTAAAATTATAAACCGGGGATAAGACAAATTTTAAGTGACCCTCTCTCTAAATATGATATGTATGCTATGGATAAATAATGAGCCCTGCCTAGGGTGGTATTGCACCCAAGGCTCAAGCTTTATTATTATTTTTTGGATTACGATTTATAAAAAACTAAACTAAATGTAAAAATTATGATTCAATTAATTTCATTCAAATAAAATTATGATTCAAAATTAGATTGTTTCAATTGATATTCAATGGTGGTAATGATTTAATGATATTTGGAAGTAACTTATAATAAGAAAAAATGTTAATAAATATTTTCTCCAATGTAAATAATATAGCTCATAAAATATATTAAACTATTTCAATTAGGTACCATGGTACAAATAATGTTCAGCTGATAGAAATTTTCCTAAACTTATGGAAATACAAAAAAAAAAAAGTATAGAACAATAAACTCATGAGACAATAATAATGACAATAATAATTTACCTACATTAATATAACTGAGATCTGAAATATAATATTTCGCATACAACTTACAAGCATAACTGTGTCTGAAATGGTTTTACATTTTCAAATTAACAATCAAGAGAAAAATTCTAATATAAATTGTAATTTACATTATATAAAGTTACTAATATAATAATATATAAAAACAATATTTTTCATTAAGGCAACATATCTTCATAAAGATTACATTTTTTTCATTGCTGTAAATCATATTATTGAGTTTAAGATAATTTCGTTAATAAATCTTATGTATATATTATTTTTGTGAAAAGATTATACATATTTAACATTTATTCTCTGGGACCTTCAAATACTTTAATTTGAGCTTGATAAACACTTAAGCAACAAAATGAATAATTTTTTTTTATTATTATTATTTATTTATTTAGTAAGTAATGTCGTGACGAACAAAAATATGGGTTAGTTCTAAAAGCGTATGAATCTAGCTTATAAATTTAACAATCGTTATGAAAATTTAAAAACAAATGGAAAATTACGAGTGATATTTTTTGGTAATGAAGTTAAACCGAAATCATAATTCGACATATTAAACTTATACAATAATTGTAAATTGGCATTTGATGTCCACGTAATAACAAATCCCTGTGCACAAGTACCTCTCAAACCTCACAAGACACAATTATGTCAAACAGTGACAGTTTTTCTAATGCACTCGGAGTATTACATGTTTTATGATCATAGTGGTTATTGCGTACTTCTTTCAACGTAAATTTTCAAAATTAAATTTTGTCTAGACTCTGGAAAAAAGTTTAAATTTTAGACGTTTAGACCAAACTGAAGAGTAACATTAATTAGGAAAAACTGTATGATTTTTCTTTTATCATTTATCAATATTTTTAACTTTACCAATTACGATGATCTTATCAAGGAAGTTAATTTATGTAATCAAACGAAAAACAAATATTGGAATTATTATAAAATAAAATTTTTAAATATTAGATGTTTATCATTTGTAAATAAAATTGTAGTTATATGACGGAATTATGTTCACTATTTTTTTCGTATTAAGTGTTCGTTAAAGTAGGAAAAAGTGCAGATTATACAAAAATGTTTTATTCGAATATCACGACTAGTGTTGTGCCATGGAAATATTCCCATAAGAAAAATATATATTCGAGAATTTATCGGAAATATTTCCATAACATATTTTTATTTCCTAAATGAGATTTATTTTTTTGCTTATTGTCCATACTTATGTTTCCACAAGATTGTATATTATATAACCTAAAAATTAAATTGAGTTCAATGTTTTCAAGTTTAACACTTTTTAGTATTAAAATATATTTTAGTTACCAAAAAAATATTTTGGTAAATACCTGAAGTGTGTATTTATTTTATTTTTAATTATTATTATATGAAATTGCTAACAAGTCATTGCTATGAGTATATTAAGGAATCAATAATAGAATTATTTTTTAAATATTTTATCATTCATTTGATAAATATTTAACAACTTATTAAAAAAAAGATCAATGAATACTTTTTTATATTTCTAGATAATGAGTGAAATGAAAGACCTGTTTATTTTATAACCATATTTATTTTTATGTAAGAAAATTGTATTCACAAATTTAATGTTCTGGAGGATCTTCTCTTCAGTATCAAAATATTATGTCATGCAAAAAATACGTTAGAGAGGTAAATTTTTAATTTTCTCATTTTTTCATATGGAAAAACATTATATATCCTAAATGAGGATTACATAATTTATCTTTTAATTGAAAATAACTGAATTGTATGGCTGGAAAAGTTATCATTATTTAGGAATTTATTATTAATTTACAGATTATTCCTTGGGAATATTCCCTTGCTTCCAAATACCGGGAACACACTCATCACTAATTACGAGGCTAAAAACGACTGTCCACGTTAATGAGGGCTTTGAATGTCTGAGAGGGTTAACTGTGCACTCATGCAGGTATCTGCGGATTTATCGCTGATAACCGTCTAGCCATTGGCTTATAAAACGTACTACGACGTTACTTATACTATTGGATCTCCGAGATTATCGACGGGGCATTGCGACCGTAGCCAAGGCTGGTTAATGAATAAAATTAAGGAGCTCTCGATCAAAAATTTCTTTATTTTGTCGACGCCCAAGAGTTCTGCGACCAATCGTCCACGCGTCTTGTCAGTCTCGAGATCAGACGGAATGATGGCGGTTTGACGTCTGGATTAGAAACAATGTGTTATTTGCGCGATGAAACGTGTGATAGAAGGGTTGCGAGGAGAGGGTAGTGATGTAGGAAGGGTGAGTATTAATAGGTTCTATCATCGATCAGATAGTCGTGTGAACGTGGCCCACCGAGTGACAATACGTGTCAAGTGTACGTCTCCCGTGTGGGTGTAATAGCACTATAGTATTCTGCTGCACCATTGTCAGAGTTTTCGGTCGTTTTTGAAAGTTAACGAAAGATACTACCCCAGGGGTAGGGTCAGTCATTGTGCTTGGAAAACGACGATAAACTGCGACGAAATTAACCTTTTCGTTGCAAAAGTTCCGATGATTTGAACTGCTACGAAAAAAAAAAAAAAAACTCCAACTACGACACAGTACTTTAAGATACAAAACAATGATCCTTCTAGTTTTGAGCCTAGAGCTAAGGGTATGGTTACGTGTAGTGTGTTACAACGTGTGAAATAGCATGGGGGGATTTATAGAGGCGTTTCTTGAAATAGTCTCACCCTCGGTCACGGATTTATCTCGAATTAACTTATGATCGTGATTCTTAATGACAATTGAAAATAATATTCGAGTTCTAGAATCAGATTTTTTTTTTTTATCCAGTTGTAATAGATATTATTAAGACAAATAGCGTATCATAAATAACAAACGATAAAAATGGTCTATTTATATATGTGTCTAACTCCATTACCATAGTTCATCCAAGAAGAAGAGGATAGGAGATTACCCAAAGTATATTTAAAAAAAAATAAATAAAATTTCATCCCCATTCTTACAAAACATAACAAGTCCGAAATTGTAAATTTTAAAAATGTATTTGTAAATAATATAAAACTTATGAGACATTAAAAGTTTTCTGAGTAATTTTTTTTTTATTTATCTAATGCTATCATTTCACTCATGAAACTTGTTTTTTATTGATTTTTTTTTTTTTTTTAATAATTAAATGTACAGTATTTTCAATAAAATTGGTAATTATAAGTAACAAAATTACTATTTTTGACTTTTCATGACATTTATGTGTTTTGCATAAATGGAGATCATATATTTATTTTAGAATTATATTATATAGAAAGAATTAATATTAACATTTTAAAATAAGTGCCATGTCAAACTGCACATTGCATATGCATATTTTATTCGCTGTCTCAAAATTAATTCAAACATTCGACATAATGGCTCAAATTGGCGGATCTATAAATAGTTATAATTGAGTGTTAATAAATAAATACATTTATAAAATTAATTAATTAATGAAAATAATCGATAAGTACCTACCAACTACAAATGTAATTAAATGCATACTTTATTTTAAGAGTAATTAACAAACTAATATTACACATTTCTTTTATCTTCTAAGAATATGCATTTTTAAAAATCATTATTATTCTATAATTTTATAAAAACTATAAGTTATTAATTTATATACATTTTTGATTATATGCAAAAAGAGAAAAAATTATAAAAACCATTTTGGAGGACTTATAAAAGTAGAATATACTACATAAATATTATATATTCCTCCCCATAAAAAAGAAAAAAGATGTGCAAGTCACTGCATCCATTACTAATTATCATCATCAGAAATGATGCTGTGAAAACAATAAGAATAATTTATAATTATACACTCATCAGATGAAATGATATATTAAGTATTTATCTTTATGTTGATATATTTTTCAAAACGGTGATGTGACGTTGTATATATCCATTACAAACTATTTAATTGACTGATAATTTTCAGCTTTAAAGAGTATAAAATCGTACCTTAAATTAAGTTCTGAAGAAATGAGATTAAACAATTTGTACAATTATTATCATAATAACTAGACAATAAAAATTGAATACAATGACTTGATCGAAAAAATGTATTTGTTTGATAATAAATATAAAGTATGTACCTATTTAAGTAGTTCAAAGTTTGTTATTTATTTCTACCATTTTGAATATTCAAATATGCATTGGCAATAATATTAATAATAATGATTAATGTAAAAATATAAATATAAGTTAGCATGAAAATTTATTATTTTAATTTATATTTTGGTCGATTAATTTAAATAATATTGAAAATTTTTAGATTAATTTCAGTTTCATCCAATAAAGATAATAACATTTTAATTTCACCATCCAAATTTCTGCAGACAACCCAACGAAATATTTTATAAAATCCTGATAAAAAAAAAAAAATAAATAAATAAATAAAAATAAAAGTATAAAAGAAGTATAAAATACTACAGTACGTTATTTCAATTAGCATATTATGGTGGAGTGCCCTGCAGCCATAGCAAGCTGTATCTGAACGTAATTTGTAAAACAAAAAAATAAAAATACACAGAACACTGAAGGGTATAATTTGTTTGTGCAGGGCAGAAAAATTTTAAATGTACCCCTGGCCAAGTGAAATGTGCATAAGAAATTAATTTCGAAAGCCAAAATCTCTTTTAGTATGTATTTTTCTCGACACAACAACAAAACTCCGTTTTTTTTTTTTTTTTTTTTAATATAATGAATACTCGCTCTATACACTATACACTGTTAAGGGCTTTTATTTATTATTTGGTAAACTAAATGAAAAAAAAAAAAAAGAAAAACAATCCCTGCAGCCTTATTCACAAACATTTTAATGATAATTAATTAGCATAATATTATCCTATATTACGAGTAATATTTATATTTTAAATCAATAATTGTATATTTTACAATAGATGTTTTTTTTTCTCATTCATTATTTATTCAATATAAATATAATAAATAGGCCTATTTTACACACTGTTTGTACATTGACAAATAAAAATAGATAAAACTAAAATTTATCATATTTTTATTTTTATTTTCGATTTGAGTGAAGTGAAGAAGCTAGTGTTTTTATAATGATTTTTTCTCTTTTTTTATGTTGACTCATTTTCGTATAGAAATAATTGTCCAAAAGTATCGACCAGCAACTTTTTGAATCACAATTAAACTCTAGATGGAACTTTTAACAGGTAATTTTTCAAAATACTCAATAGTTTGCTCTAAAATCGAAAAAAAAATTCTCTAAATTTGAGAATCAAGACTCGGAAACTATCTTTTTTAAAGTTTAGATTAATTTTTTTTTTTTTTAATTAAAAAACTTTAAATTATTTTTGTGGATAACTCCAGTATCTAATGGTTAAATTGTTTTATTGATAAAGTTAGATTGAAAAGACCATAATGATACGTAATTGAGATTATTATAATTTGTAGCCAGTTTAGACAACTGAAAAAATTATCTAGATAAAGGTGAAAGATAGTTTATAATAACGTATCTAGATAAAGATAAAAGATGAATTTGCATTCTTACGAAATTATTTGCACAAAACACTAGTGTAATAATTATCGCTTTTCACGACCCCGGTAAGTTGAAATACAGCGATCGTCATAACTCTGGTTGGAGAGGGTATTAATTTTTAATTTTGTATATTTTGAAAGCAATAATTAAGCACCAGGGACACCTGTAGAGAATTATTTCAATTGGTGTAAATATAATTTATCAAAACATAAGCCAAGGGGAAGACTTTATAAATAACCTATTTCATAGAAATATTTTATATATATATTCAATAATACACTCACACAGTAATAACTTTCTTTTTGTCTTTTAATAGGATAAATGATAATTAAATACATATATATTTATATGATATTAAAAGGTATATTAAAACAAAAACATATTCTATCAATTTTCTTTTCTTCATTATGTTGCATAATAGACAACTGTTACTATATAGTTGAGTTATTATGTACGACAAGCACCGAATGAACCTACAACTAAACATCTAATATTCAAAATTATCCATTTACAACAACCATAGTACACCAGTTGTGTATGATTGTTTAGTAGTTCTCGGAATTTGTAAATATTTCAACGTCTTTTGTTATTAATAATTTTTTGAAAAATCTCAGGTGGTGTATTTGCACCACCTGGCCCCTCTGGGCATCGCTATTTTTAGCGCTAAACTTTGACACAACAGTTAAATTAGTGCTTTTCATGATTTCGCTAACTTCATGAATTTACAGCATAATAACATGTTGTAACTAACATCAATGGTTTTATTATTCAGCGTATTTGTGTTAGGGGTTGAAATTTGAGAATCTCTACTGAACAACATCTCGTGTCTCGAGTGGGGTACGGACAGGGGAAAGCAACGTAGTGTTATATTTCAAAAAGCATCTTTTAACAATTGGCAAAGCTTTATTATAGACATTTCTTTTCACTTTCTACATCAAAATATGATTACACTTGAACATTATCAAAATTCGTACTTTTATTATTATTTTCTTTATTAGTATACTCCGGGTTTATGTTAGGTTAGGTAGGTACTAACCAGTTTCGAAATAAATGTACTTTTGCGGATAAATACATTTAGATAAATAGAATTTTCATCTTAGATGATTATTTAGAGAACTCACAATTATTTATCTAGATAAGACGATAGGTAATTAAATAATTATCTAGAATCTAGATGATTTATCCTAGAATCAAGATCATAAAATATAAACTGGTCTATTTATTTTATGAACAATTCTGAATTTGATGAAAATAATATATTCATACGGATTTTTTTAAAAAATGGTGTATATTTACACATTAAACATTTAATATTTTAAAGAATACATTTTTTTTCTGGGGCTTTTTTGAGTATAATTGTATAGGTTAGGTAAGTCGGGAACTTATTTGCAATTATTAGATGGTAAAAAAAAAAAAATGTTTTAAGAATGGTTTTAAGATTGATTTAATTTGATTACGTAATATCAAGATCCAAAAAATTTTCTACGGTGTTATGTTTACTTACGTATTCAGTTTTTGATAACATTATAATAAGTTTTTAAAAATATCATATTAGTTTTATATATTTTATTTATAATTTTGTTAATATATTTAGATATTTTTGTTGACACGAATTTGGTACTTTAAAAATCTAAAAAGTATTTTCTCTGTTTGCCGCTATACTGTACGACGTGGTGAAGTGCACTGTACTGTACTAGTCGGCCGATGACAGTGATTTATATATTTGAAAAATACCTCTCTTTTTTGATATAGCGGGTGACTTATGACACTTTATGAAAATTTGTAATAATATTATATTTTTTTAACTGATTTTAACTTAATATCATAGAAAAAATCAATATATACTTTGAACCATAAGCATTTTTTGCTTCTTGAATAGGGTAATGATGGCGGAAGTGTTGAATTCTAAAGAAATAATTTCTTCAATAAAACTAATTCTGAGTGAAGCATTAAATTAATATTGAGTTTGTCTAACAATTTAATATCAGATTATTCCATGTAAATATAATTATTTCTGAAAATAACCAATTTTGCCGTGTTTTGGAATTTAAAGCGCTGTGATTTGAAATCATATATTCGAAACTGATTTTTTCGAATTTTACTAATCAAACTCTAGTTTTTAGGAGTTCTTACTTGTTTTTGAAAAAAAACTTAATAATTTCGAAAGAATTCCACATTTAAGTACTATATTATCCAAATTATATTCTGGAAACATATGTTAAACGTACTAATTGTTGTACTTATTCGAGTTGAAGAGATTTTTCAAAGGGGAGGAAAAGAAATGAAAAGAATATCATTTGAAAATCATTAGCTTTTTTACTCAACTCAGAACCAAAAAACAATTTAATAAATGATAATATTTCCTAATGATGTGCAAGTACAATATTTATCGATTGTCATTGAAACAATAATAATCAATAAAAAAGAGTCTTTGAAAAATTGGTTCTCTTTGACTCCAGTCAAGTAGACTGGAGGACAAATTTGCTACCGACTGGTACATCAAGATTTATAGAAATTACCCTAAGGCAGGGGTCGGCAACCTTTTTTGTCGGAAGAGCCAAAAGTGACAATATACAAAATTTTCCCAATTTCAAAGAGCCACTAAAAATTTTCGTAATTTTTTTAATATAATTTTATTTTTAAATTTTATAATATTAAATTATATTGTATTTTATTACGTTTTATTACACGGATTTCATTACATTACATGTGTACGCGCCTTTTAAAAACAATAATTTGCTTCTAAATCGTCTCCTTCTCTGAGTCAATACAATGAGCGTAAAAACAAAATATCTATAGAGACGAATGACGATACAGCTAAAAACTGCCAGCAATTAAATTTACACACATGCAATGTAAAGCTCCGTCCATACCAAGGAAAAACATTGTCGCATACATTGTTGCCGACAACGCTTTCAATGTGTTTGATGTTTACATACCATTAGACGAGAAGCAAAAATTTGTCGGCGACAATGTCTCTTGGTATGGACAGGGCTTAACGTCATCCACGTTGTGTATGGACTGACAACAAGTTTTCGGCATTTATGTCAATTCGTCGAAGAAAATAAGTCATAAAATGATATCGTATTCTTTTGGGCTTTGATCGCATTGTTAACTCGTCGTATGAATAATTATTTGCGTAGATAGCGTCGCGGTTATCGGTTTTAACGGCATCTACTATATAATAAACATATTTTTACTACGATAGCTCGTGCTCCATGAGGGAACTATCGAGTTATTTTGTTGTTTTGTATCATTTTTGACATTTCAAAAAGCAACAAAAATAATATGTAAAATAATTTACATTTTTTTTAAATATTATAAAACATAGTATTTGAATGTAAAATATTAATTTTTGCATGTGGAACTGGAGAGCCGCAACTTAAGATCGGACGAGCCACATGTGGCTCGCGAGCCGTAGGTTGCCGACCCCCGCCCTAGGGTGCCGTATGAGTGAAAGAAGGTCGGAAATCTCAGTGTTATACATGGATGTGATGCGAGAACATGATAACGATTACTGCACGATAACATTTCGACCCGAATGAAAAAACCTCATTTAGTACTATTACAGTAGTTTTCAGTCTGTTTGAGTTCTCATCCCCACCTCATCCTTATAGTAATATCATTGAGATATTTGACTACCGTTTTGCTGTGATAATTTTAAAAAGTTGTTTGAAATTATTATACGTTTATTATTATTATTACAAATCAGTTACCTATGTATTTACGGGGATTGATCTGGATGATATATCAATCCAGAGAGCTTTGTATTTAAAAACAAAAACTTTCTTGTAGTAAATTTCTCCCAAACCTTTTGTTAAATCTTTTTATGAATCATAAATTTAATTTATACAGTATACATTTAAGTGACTATTTAACAATATTCACCGGTTATCAACAATAGTGTAATACAGATTCAATTAATACTTTTTTGGCTCTTGATATAATATTATTTATCCTTGCGGATCGTGAATATATTCATTTTGGTCACCCCTGTTCTATAATAAGATACGAGTAGCTAAAAATGTTTTCAAGGACCAGTTCCGGTCCCTGAACTGAATTTATTTCGGAATCAAAAGGGCGACAACCCCGTCACATTATCATAGTTTACGATTTAGAGTGGTCTATACTAGTGGTTCCCAATTGCTAGTCCGCGGATCCCTAGGGGTCTGTAGGTCGATATTAAGGGGTCCGCGGCTATGTTTGTCAAAAAGAAACCTGCAGTTATTATACTCTTTTTTTTTGTGAGAAAATGTGTTCATAATATATTACAAAAAAGTGTGTTTATTGAAATAAATCGAAAAAAAATTTGTAGTTCTCGATTTCAATGTTTAAATGAAGTCGAAACGGGCGTCGCCCGATTGCGGCCTGTACATAGTAGGTAGTAATTACTATTCAAGTGGTTATCAAAACCAAATAAATATCCCGATTGCGTCCAATACGTATTTTGACATAATTACGTTATATTATCGTATAACTACCGTAATCACGATTCACACGATAACCGATATTCGGCGAGGTAATTTCTGATTTCCAGTCCATTAAAGATAAAAAAAAAGCAGATAAACTGTAAGATTAGAAGATCGCTAGTAGCACACAGTTGTATGAATGTGCTAAAATAAAAATGCAATCTATAGTTTGTACTGCTCGAGAAACAACTAAACAAATTAACAAAAAAATATTATATAATTCTAAATTACAAAATTAAAGAACTTGGAAATATCGAATTTTGATTTTGTAAAAATAATGAGTTTTAAAAATCTGCCTCTAACACAATAATTCAACACTACAATTATTTTACTATTTACTGACATATCAATTGTATTCCATATATTTTTTTATTGTAGACAATTTATTATTTTACTGTTTTACTATTTGTTACTGCATTCTTGTAAAAGATACATTTAAAATAAATATTAAACATTTTGTGAACCAATGTGTGTCTGGACGCAATCGGGCAACTCCGGTCGAAACAATACATGTGTAGAAAGCAGGAACTGTCAACAAGGACATTCGTAAAAAGGGGGTGGCCGGTTCAATTTAAGTTTCAGCTAGGGGTGTTCGGCACTATGCTAATTGGGAACCACTGGTGTGTGTGTGTACAACAACGGCGTCGACGGCGGCTTACCTTTGGACGGCCAGGGCGAGCGTGAGCCAGATGGACGCGGTGTGGAACAGCGTGGGAATGACCTCGTTCATGGCGTACCACGCGTAGCACGACTCGACCGGGGACAGCGGCTTGTAGTGGTTGCCCAGCGTGTACATGTAGAACAGCCACGGGGCCGGGAACAGCAGCGTGAACATGTCGGACAGGGCCATGGACATGAGCACCACGTTGGTGGGCGTGCGCATGTGCCGCTTGGACAGCACGACCACGATCAGCGTGTTGGCCACGATGGTGACGAGCAACAGGAACGGCATGACGAACCCGTACATGGGCCGCGCGTACTTGACCGGCATCTCGTCCGTCACGTTCAGATAGGTGCCGACGGTCGCGTTCCCGACGTCCCCGTCAACCGCGGACAGCCCGGTCACGTTCCCGTCGTAATCGTACGCCAGATACTCGGTGGGCATCACCACCGTGGTGTAGGTCTCCGGTTCCATAGCGCCGGGCGCCGGCTGCTGGGTCGATCGGCGACGACAACGACTCTGTGTAGTACTCGCGCTAGTTCACTCGTTCGGATTAATCCGATGCGTTCATCGGCCGACGAAGTTGTGCCGGACGGCCGACGGCCACCCGTGTACGCCTAGTCGAAGTGGCCACTCACGGTGGTGCTGGTGCCGGTGATGTGACGGGATATCGAGACACCGGACACGCGGCTGTAGTGTGTCAGTGTCCTGGCGATCGTTTGCACCGGTACGCCGAACACCTGTGAAAAGAACGATCGTTATTATGGACCCGTGAAACGACATTTGAGTGATTTAATATAATTCGATAGTTTTTATTCGACGTTTTCACGGTCATGCGCGTGAACACAAAATTCACGCTCAACAAAATAATTTCGTTCATATCAACACTTAATTTTACTTAACTACTTATTCCCCCATATTTAACCGTTGACTCCAAAAACCGCAAACTTTTGGCAGGTGAAAACCGCACAAATTTTATTAGGTGAAAACCCAGTGGCGTAGATAGAAATTTTTTCTGGGTAGGCCCGATATTTTTTTATTAAAAACGTTACCAAATACCAATAAATATTTTTAATGTTAAAATATTGTTATTAAATAGAATAAAAAAAAAAAAAAAAACATTGAAGAATTGAGAAATTCAAAAAATGACCTCTCTAAAGTACAATCTAGAGGAAAATCGGGTTTCAAAAAGTTATTGATCGAAACTTTT